>PVHP010008294.1:0-53719 GCA_004024765.1 Zapus hudsonius | reverse complement strand
AGAGAGAGAGAGAGAGAGAGAGAGAGAGAGAGAGAGAGAGCACCATAGCCACCACTCTGTGGGTCTGGCTTATGTGGGTCCTGGGGAATTGAACCCAGGGCCTTAGGCACTGGAGGCAAGTGCCTTAACCGCTGAGCCATCTCTCCAGCCCTGTTTTTTTTTTTAAACTAAGGTTAAACTTCCTTTTGAAGCCTCCAGCAGCCTGCCGAAGGGGGTTGTGCCACTGGGGGGTTGGACCTGAGTTCCGAGAGCAGTCTGAGCTCTGACTAGATCCCTGTTTGCTGACTTTTTGGTGGTTTCTCTCTGCTTGAATCTGTGAAAGGAGGCCAGGTCATCCCAGCATTGTGGAGAAGGTAGCACACTCAGCAGTTCACACTGAATGCCAGAGCCTGTGTTAACCTACCTGCTCAGGTAACTCCACCACATCCAGCTCATCAGCTGCCATCTGGCTCCCATTTGTTTCCAGCAATCCATTGCTAGCTTTCCAGGATCCTCCTGCTTTTTTTTCACAGGAGCTATATGGTGAAAGAACCAGGTATGATGGGAACTAACCCCTATCCTCCCAGGGTGGCAGAAGTTTCTGACTTTCCTCACAGTACAATATTGGGGGGGGGGTGTGGGCCAGAGATAAATCTCAGGTGCTTTCCACCTCGTTTGAGACAGGGTCTTCCACTGGCCTGGAGCTTGCCAATTGGCTGGTAACTGAGCCCGTGATCCACCTGTCTCTGCCTCCTCAGTGCTGCGATTCCAAGTGCATGCCAGAATGCCAGGTCTGGGGATCGAATTCAGGTCCTCACACTTGCAAACAAAGCACTATTATTGACTGAGTTATCTTTCAAGCTCATAATATCTTCTTGTTTTTCAAGGTAGAGTTTCACTATAGCACAGGTGGACCCAGAGTTCACTATGAAGTCTCAGGTAGGCCTCGAACTCACTGTGATCCTCCTACCTCTGCCTCCTGAGTGCTGGGATCAAAGGCGTGTACCACCATGATTTACCCTGGACATGGTTTAAAGTCTACAGGAGGGTATGCATGGATTATATGTAAATACTAGCCCGTTTTACTTAAGGAATTTACACATTTGCAGATTTTGGCATTTGAGGCCTTGGAACTAGTCCCAAGTGGATGCCAAGGATGACGACCTCTTTCCATAGTGGGTAACTGCAGGTTCTACTCAGCTTCCCTCTCTTGAGACCTCCTAGTCTGAGGTCATGGAACCAGTGCAGGATTCGGCCCAGGTCAGGGCGGCTCCCAAGCCCACACCTGGTGGAGTGACTTGCTGGGAAGAATCCCAATTCAAGCTCTGGATTATTATGGGTGCCGAGTCAGCCAGATCAGCAAAGGGGAAGTGGCCTGGAGATGAAGTCACTTCCCTGTGGAGTCGTCCCCATAACAGTGAATCGTGGCAATGCCTAGGAAATGCTGCCTACATTCGAGTCAGTGTTTGTGTTTGTTTGGTACTGGGGACTGAATCCAGAACTTCTCACATGCTAGAGCTCTTTTTATTTTTTTTTAAATATTTTATTTACTCATTTTCAAGCAGAGAGAGAGAGAGAGAGAGAGAGAGAGAGAGAGAGAGAGAGAGAGAGGGAACCAGGGCACCACCTTGTGGGTCTGGCTTATGTGGGAACTGGGGAACTGAACCCAGGGCCTTGGGCACTGGAGGCAAGTGCCTTAACTCCTGAGCCATCTCTCCAGCCCGCTAAAGCTCTTTTTAAATGTATTAGGTATGTATGTGTTGGTGCACGCATGCCATGGTATGCATGTAAATGCCAGAGGGCAACTTTCGTAGTGTGTATAGCGTGGCATGTGTGGTGTGTGACATGTATGTTCTCTGGCAGCACCCTGTGTGCTCGCCTGCAGTGGCATGAGCAGAATGTTCTCCCGCCAGTTCTTTGGAGCCTCCAGCTCTTACTCACTGGTTTTCACAAGCCCAGATGATTCCCTGTCTCCGCTTCCCCTTGCAGGAAGGGCTGGTGTTAGCGGTTCTTGTGTCCATGCCCAGCTGTTTCCATGGAACCTGGAGATTCAAACTTGGTGGCTTCAGCCCGTCTCAGGGAAACACACTCAACTACTGGATCATCTCTCCAGCCCACTTTTTTTTTTTTTGCTTGCACGTGTGTGTGGTGTGGGTATATGCACGTGTATGTGCCCCCTCCTGCACCTGCCTGTGGTGGCCAGAGGAGTGTCAGGTGTCCTGCTCCACAGTACTTTCACCTGCTCTTATTTGAGCCCGAGTTTCTTACTGATTCTGGAGCTCTGAGGGTTTTTTTCCCCATGAGCTTCAGGTCTTCCCGTGCCTGTCCCTGTAGGACTGGGGTTACAGGTGCGCGTGGCCATGCCTAGCTTTTTTACCCTGGGTTCTAGAGATTCAAACCTGGGCTATCTCAAGTTCCCTCAGACAGGAACTGCCCTTAATTACTGAGCTATTTTTCCAGCCGAGGTCAGTCCTCGCCTTCCCCCTTGTTGGAGGCAGGGTCTTCTCACAGCTGGTAACAGCTCCTTTTACAAGCTACTGGGAAATTCTCATCTCTGCCTCTCTTATGGCTTCTGGCTTTTATACACGGTCTGTCTAGGGATCCAAAACTTAGGCTGCTCCATCTCCCCAGCCCCATTTTTATATTTGAGACAGGGTCTTGCTATGCCTGGAGCTTGCTATCCTGCCTCAGCCTCCCTAGTGTGCCACTGTGTCTGGCTACAATTCTGTGTGTGTGTCCCTGTCATGCTTCCCTGCTCTGTGCCCACAGGGGACACTGCTTTGCAGCAGGAGCTGCTGAAACTCAGAGCTAAGTGGAGAAGGGAGGATTAGGAAGGGAAGAGGAAAATGGTTGGCCCATGACTCGTGCACAGAGCATATTAAGTTCCTCAGCCCTGGACTCCAGGCCTGTGGCCTTGCGGCACAAACTCCCCATCTCCATCTCGAGCCTGCAGCTGCTTCTGCAAACTAAGTTGCTGATGGGATGGGCTGTTGGCATGGCAACAGTGAACAGACTTTGTTATTGTATCCAGATCTCTGCAGCACACACAACTTTCTTGTGATATACTGTCCCACCCAACTTCCAGTTTACAGAAAATTCCATCCAGAAGGTGGGGGACGTCTGTGCACGCTGTCATGTGGCAGCAGCCTGTTGTTCCACTTCTGAAGACTCACATGGTGACAGGCTGCCCCTCCCTCACAGTTGGACACTATTGCACTTGGCAGCTGTGAATGACCCAGCCAGGCCTGTGATGTCATCACGGGTTGCAGTGGGCAGGGCGGGGCTTTGTCTTTACCTGCCAGCCACTGCCCATGAGGTGTCAATTCTCAGCTGGGACCTGAAGGGCTCCAGAGTGCGCCTGCCACACTGCCCATCTCTTCTTTCTACAGGGCTATGCCTGCTAGACAAATGCTCAACCAGTGAGCTATGCCCTCTGCCCTCTCTTTACTTCCATCTTGAGACTAAGGGATTCACTAAGTTGCCCAGGTTGGCCAGGCTTGCTCTGAAGCTCAAGCAGTTCTTCTCACCCTCCCCCTGGCTTTTTCGAGGCAATGTCTGCTGCAGTTACTTTTTATTGCTGGACAAACACTGGACCAGAGGCAGCTTATGGAGAAAAGGACACATTTTAGGCTTACAGACTCCAGGGAAACACTTCCATAGATGCACAGCACAGAGACATCACACCAGCCAGCAGACACAACCAACCAGAGCTCCAACCAGGCCTTCCACACACCATAGTAGGGCTAAAGCCCTGCCCTCCTCCCCCATTGACACACCACTTCCCCAGCAGGGCTCTGCCCACTGGAGACTTAGGTTGCAAACTCAACCTTAACCCCGGAGGCTATGGGGGACATACATTCAAACCACCACAAGGTCTCACTCAGTCCAGGCAGGCTCTGAACTCATAACAATCCTCTTACCTCAGGCACCTGCTTCAGGCAGTTCTTAAAACTTACAATCCTTCTACCTCAGGCTTCTAAGCAGCTGGGAGTCCAGGCTCATACCACTAGCTCTTTGCATTCAGTTTTGCAGTTTTTTTTGAAGCGAAGCAGGATCTCTCTCTAGCCCAGGCTGACCTGGAACTCTGTAGCTGGGCTGGCCTCAAACTCACCAAACTCAGCCTCCTAAATGCTGAGATTAAAGGCATGCACCATCATACCAGGCTTTCTTCCCCCATTTCTTTCTCCCCTCCCTCCCCCCTTTCTTTTGAGACGATATTTGTAGCCAAGGCTGGCCTCAGACTTTCAGTAATCCTCCTGCTTAAGCCTCCCAAATACAGATGTGAGTCACTATGCCCAGCCTGGTTCCTCTTTAGTGGTATTTGTGTTCAGCTAATTTTGAGGGTTTTTTTTCCTTTGCTTGTTTGATGCCCCATGTGTCTGCCTGCAGTGGGCTCATTCTGTCGTGAGTAGATGTCTGGTATTCTGCTCTGTCTCTCTGGTACCTTTCTTTTTTTATTGTTTAATATTTTTATCTATTTGAGGCAGAGAATGAGAGAGTATCAGTGCACCACAGCCTCTAGCCACTGCAAATGAACTCCAGATGCATGTGCCACTTTGTGCATCTGGCTCTATGTGGGTACTGGGGAAATGAACCTGGGTCATTAGGTTTTGCAGGCAAGCAACTTAACCGCTGAGCCATCTCTCCAGCCCCCAAACCTCTCCTCTTGCTGGGCATGTGACCCAGACTGACCTGGCACTCACTGTGTATTCCCAGGCTAGCCTCGAACTCACAGTGACCCTCCTATCTCTGCCTCCCCAGTCTGGGATCAAATGTGTGTGCCACCAGGCCCAGTTTAAAAATATTTTTTAAAAATGTCTGGTGTGAGATTACATAGTAAGTTCCAGGTCAGCCTGGACTAGAATAAGAACCTACCTCAACAACAACAACAAAAAATTTAAATTAAAAAAAAGATCCGTACGGGCTGGTTAAGGCTTTGACCTGCAAAGCAGAAGGACCCGAGTTCAATTCTCCAGTTCCCACGTAAAGCTAGATGTACAAGGTGGCCCATGTGTCTGGTTTCATTTGCAGTGGCTAGAGGCCCTGGCGTGCCCATTCTCTCTCTCTCTCTCTCTCTCAAATAAATAAAATTTAAAAAAAAAAGATCTGTAAAATGGCTGAAGGTCTTGGTTTATAAGAATTATAGTTCTACTAATACTTTAACATTAGAGGAAGCTGGGTGAAAGGCATATGGGGAATTTGTATTATTTCTGCAACTTTTTTATTTTTGCAAATCTAGTTTTAGATTGTAAAATTATGTAAAAATCTAATTTAAAGTTATGATGTAGTCCAGGCTGGCCGAAGACCCTCAATCTTCCTGCCTCAGCTAGGATTACAGGTGGGCTTAGCTACGGACATGTTAAAGCTGGAGGTCTGACCGAATACCGCTGCTGATGGTCTAGTACACTGTGATTTCTTTTCAACGGCATGGTGTTTCCAGCTTTTCTACTTGCCAGAGGTCCCTGGTGAGCTCAGCATCGAGGTTTCTCAGGGCCACGTAGGGGCTGAAGTACAGAAGGCAGGTCTCGCAGGGCTTAAGCTCACTCCCTTTTGGTTGTTGCCTTTCGGACTGGGCATGAGGCTGGAGCGTAAGTGGACAGTACTTGGAGAGCCCTTTGATCAGCGAGAGCATGTCCAGGCCAGGGTCAGCACTTGAGGATCAAGGGACCCAGGAAGGGATCTGGAGGCTAAGACCTCACCCCTACCCTGGACACGTGCCTAGGACTTCCTGAAAGGCTGCTGATGTCAAGTCTGTACTTCCTGTTACCAGGCAGAGGGAATGAACTCAGATCATTAGAACATCCAGGGCTTGGAGGAAATGAGAGCTTGTCACATATAGGAAACTCAGGGTGGATGATATGGCTCCGTGGGTAGCATGTAGGAAGCCCTGAATTTGATTATGAGCACTGCCTAAGCCAGATGGTGATGTAAGCCTGTAGCTCCAGCCCTGGGAGGTGGAGGCAGGAGGAGCAGTTCAAGACCATCCTCAGCTGCACAGCGATTCAAGGACAGCCTTGCTACAGGAGACCCTGTCAAACAAACAACAAACAAACAAAAACCAGAGCTGGGTGTGGTAGCACACGCCTTGAATCCTAGCACTCAGGAAGTTCAGGTTAGCCTGGGCTAGAGCGAGACCCTACCTCGAAAAATCAAAACAAAACAAAACAGTAAACTTCCCAAGCCTCCACAGACATGCTCATAAGCCCTCAGATGAGCTCTGACGCAAGCAGAGAGACACATGCTGTGAAGGTTCCGGGTGCCTGGTAGTGGCCAAGGGGTGAGCAGAGCAGGGTCTGCGGTGGGCCAGCTTCAGGGAGCCTGGGGGCAGCTGGTGATCTCATCCTGGGAACCTGTGTCCATCAGCCACTGAGAGCAGCTACTGCTGTCAGTTGGAAACAGGGGACAGGGATGGGACCCAAGTCTGCACTTAAGGAGCTTGCAGAGCCCCAGTTCTGGGTTTCTTTGGGGTGATGATGAGCAAAGAACACTGGGCACTGGCCAGATGAGAGGGAGAAAGGGGCTCTTGACTGGGCTGGGGAGAGGCTCAGTGGTTAAAGGTGCTTGCTTGCAAAGCTTAAAGCCAGACACACAAAAAGTGGCTCAAGCACCCAGTGTCTTTTGCAATGACAAAAACCATACACACATGCCCATACACACATGTGCAAACAAATACACATACAGACATTTTTTTGGTTGTTTTTTTTTTTTTTTTGAGGAAGGATCTTACACTAGCCAAGGCTGAACTCAAACTCATTCTGTAGTCCCAGCTGCCTCAAACTAAGATTAAACTAGAATTAAAGGAGTGAAGTACCATGCCTGGCTTGTCTTATTCTCTTTTGTAAGAACTTTTTAAAAAATGTTCATTGGGAGCCGGGCGTGGTGGCGCACGCCTTTAATCCCAGCACTCAGGAGGCAGAGGTAGGAGTATCACCGTGAGTTCAAGGTCACCCTGAGACTACATAGTGAATTCCAGGTCAGCCTAGGTTAGAGAGAGAGACCCTACCTCGAAAAACCAAAAAAAAAAAAAAATGTCCATTGGGGCTGGAGAGTTGGCTCAGTGGTTAAGACACTTATCTGCAAAGCCTAATGACCTGGGTTTGATTCCCCAGCACCCACAAAAAAACAGATGCCAAGTGGCCCATATATCTGGAGTTTGTGTTTGCAGTGGTTAGACACCCTGGGCAGTGCCCATACTCTCTGTCTCTCTTCTCTCTCCTTGCAAATAAATAAAAGAAAATTTTTAGTCAGGTATGCTGGTCCATGCCTTTAATCCCAGCACTCAGGAGGCAGAGGGAGATCACAGTGGGTTTGAGGTCAACCTGGGACTACAGAGTACCAGGTCAGCCTGGGCTTGAGTGAGACCTACCTCAAAAAAATGTTTATTTATTTGCAAGCAGAGAGAGAGACAGAGAGACAGAGAAGAGACATATGCCAACCCCGGGCATACATACATTTTAAAAATACTTTTACTTATTTGCAAGGAGAGAGAAAATGGGCACACCAGAGCCTTCTGTCACTGCATATGAACTCCAGACTCATGCACCACTTTGTGCATCTGGCTTTATGTGTGGGTGCTGGGAAATCTAACCCAGGCCATCAGGCTTTGCAAGAAAGCACTTTAACCACTTAGCCATCTTTGCAGCCCATACATACGTTTATGAAAGATGTCTGGGGATGCCCAGCAGGGCAGAGCCCTCATATGGGCACTGGGGTCTAGTGGCAGCAGGAAGAAGGCAGGCTGGGTAGCAAGAGGAGAGTTCTCAGAATCTCAACGTGATCCTGATGTATTGATGACTCCCCGGTGTGACCAGGTGGGGGTGGACAGGGATTCCTGTAGCCTAGGACCTGGTAATATGGCAGTTACTCTGTACCCTCCCTTGTACTGAGCTAGGGTCTCGCTCTAGCCCAGGCTGACCTGGAATTCACTCTGTAGTCTCAGGGTGGCCGCAAACTCATGGTGATCCTCCTACCCCTGCCTCCCGAGTGCTGGGATTAAAGGCGTGCGCCACGCCCAGCTTCTGGTTCGTAGTCTTTACATCTAGATTAGTGTGGACTGCACAACCACTGACCAGACCCACCTCAAACTGGCCTCAACCAGAAAGAGAAGCAACCATTTCACAAGACTGCAAATGCTCAGGGGGCACACCCAGCCAGGTATATGAGGTATACTGTCCAGTGGAGGGGGGCACACCTGTCTGGGTATAGAGCCCAGGGGAGCACCCCGGTTGAGGTGGGTTCCTAGGGATGGCTCCACAGCACAAGTCACCAAGTACCTTCTCTCTCTTTACTCTAAGCTTTCTTGTCAAGATGTCCAGTGAAGCTTCCAGAACTGTTTCTCTTCATCTCAGTTTTGACTGCATATCCACCCCACAGGACTGGCAGGGACAGGAGTCAGATCTGTCCAGTGTGGGAAGGATTGTGCTCAGTAAAGGGAGGACTGTACCATGAGCAGAGCCAAGTAGCCAAGGTGGATATGCTGGCCAGGCAGACGTGGCAGCTAGTGCTCCAGGATGAGAAGCCATTGAAGTGGCTGATCCTTCCACCCTGCCAGCCAGAAGGCATGGACACAGGTCTCCTCTCGTGGCCTGTTCATGGAGCCCTCAAAGCTCTGAGGCTGCTGCTGGGAAGGAGCAAGAACATGGTTTGGCCCATTGTGGCTGGGGCACTTGGATGCCATTATTAAGCCAGAGAAAGCTGAGAAGTGTGTGTTGGAGCTGTAGGCTACAGAGCAGCCCTGGATAAGGGCAGGGAAACAGTGTATAGGAAATAGCAGGGAGGGAAGGCCCTGGTCAGTTTCCTCCTTCTGCGGGCCTGGTCACGGTCCCCACAACCCTCCCTGCGCTGAGAAGGGGTGGGAAGAGCGCTCAGCCTCTTCCTCTCTGGGACCAGCCTCTGAGTAGCCCACAGACTTAGCAGAGCTTATCAGACTCCCCAGTTAATCTTGCTGAGGCAGGCACCATGAAGGACGAGGTGGCTCTTCTGGCTACTATCACCCTCCTGGGAGTTCTACTACAAGGTAGGATGGCTCATGTCTGGAAGGTGGGTGGGCCTCACACCCATGAAGCCTGCTTTCTGCTCTTCAGGCCATGGAGAAATGCTGGCAGGCCTAGGCCCAGGGAAAGGATGAATAGGGGGTAGGGGGAGTCCTCCAGCTAAGGCTCCAGGTGCCAAGGGCTAAGCTCTTCCAGGGCCTCCAGAGCCTTGGTTGCCACAAAGCTTGAGCTGGATCTGAGGGTCCCCCCCCCCCACTGTCCTGGGCTGCAAAAGGGGAAGTCCCAAAGGAGTGTTTGAAGGGTGAGTAATGGAAACGCTAAACAGAGACCAAGGTTCAGAGGGGCATCCATCCAGGCAGAAGGCAGGAGGATGTCAAAGACTGCTGACGGACCACTGAAGCAGCATGCCAGGTGTGCCTTGGGTTGGGGGCTGGTGGCTTCTTGGTCAGGGTTAGAAGCCTGGAGAGAGGCTGAGTTCTAAGTGTAGTGCAGCTCTCTGAGACCTGGAGGGTGGGAGGGCACAGGATGAATGGATGGGGCACCCATGGGCTTAGGGCAGCTTATTTCCACCCGGGGCAGGCTGGGACGGCTGGACTATCTGCCAGATCTAGAGCTGGGAGCATGTCTGAAAGAGAAACTGAGACAGGAGCCTATTTCTGGGCAGCCAGGCTTAAGGCAGAATAAAAAGGTCCCTCTGGCTGACTCTGTAGGTGGTCGGACAGGATGGCCAATTCTGTGCTGGTGGCACTGCCCACCGTAGCTAGGACTGAAGGGCCTGGAGCGTGGGAGGTGAGCATTCGTGCTTTGCAAGTCAAATGGTTCAGGAGCAAAGCTGCACGTGACTGTCCCCCACACTAAGCGTCCCTGCCCTGTGCATTAAGCATCTCGGACAGACTGGAGGCCGCGGGAGGTACTTAGACCAGAGTAGCTCAGCGTGGGGAAGGGAGAAAGAAGGAGAGAATGGCTGGAGGACGGAGCCAGGCTCAGGTGTGCACCTGACTCCCGCCCCTCTGCCCCAGCCTCCTTCTCCCTGCAGGTGATCTCCGCGCGCCGCTCCCCACCGGCCCGCCGGGCTTCGAGCGCGTCTACCGAGCCCAGTGAGGCGCGGCGGAGGGCGGAGCGGGGCCGGGCCGGGCGGTCGGGGTCGGGACCGGCGCCCTCACCGCAGCCCGCCCCCGCCGCAGGGTGAGCCGCAGCGAGTACTTCCCGCTCTTCCTCGCCACGCTCTGGGTGGCCGGCATCTTCTTCCACGAAGGTCTGGGGGCGCCCCGGGGGGCCCGGGTCTCCGTGGGCTCCGAGCCGCGCTCACCGTCCCGCCCGGATCCCGCAGGCGCGGCGGCCCTGTGCGGACTGGTCTACCTGTTCGCGCGCCTCCGATACTTCCAGGGCTACGCGCGCTCCGCGCAGCTCAGGTGAGCTCCGGGCGGTACTCGGCGCGCGGGGCGTCCGCTGGGGGACCCGGTTCTCACGGCCGGTCAGCGGGGGGTGGGGGCGGGCCCCGGAGGGGGGCTTGGAGGGCTGGTCGGCGGCGGGGCAGGACCTCCGTCCGCTGCGCACCGCCCCCGCAGGCTGGGCCCTCTGTACGCGAGCGCGCGGGCGCTCTGGCTGCTCGTGGCGATGGCTGCGCTGGGTCTGCTCGTCCACTTCCTCTCCGCCCCGCTGCGGGCCGCGCTCCTCCGACCGCTCCGGGCGCTGCTGCCGAAGGCCTGAGACCAGAACCGCCGGGTGGGCGGCGCTGCGGGAGAGCTGGAGGACGAAGAAGGGTGCCCACTAGCGCAAACCTGTCTCTAATTAAAGTTCTCCTGACTGTCGGTTCGCCAGCCGCAGGCTGCGAAGCCCCAGCAGCCCAAACCTCGATGGGGGCAGCCCGTGGCCTTAGAGACCCGGCGTGATCAGGGCCCATCCTTGTGTCTCCCACCCCACCCTCAGGGGTAGCCCACCTGCCTTGCCGGGTTGCCTCCTCACCGACCCGCACCCTCCTTCCATGGCTCACTGCCCTTCTACCTCCTCTCAGGCCTTCGCCTCCATTGATCCTCGACGGTCTGCTCGAATTCCTCTCGACGACCACTTCTGTCCCCCACATCCAGCCCCACCTTCACGACCACAACCAAATGGTCATTGTCGTTGACCAGAAGAGAGCAAGGGCCCTTTATTTTGTTCAGCACCAAGCCCCCAAAGTCGAGATCTCAGAGCAGTGGGCATCACCAGAGATGTAGCCGATGGTATCTCAGGAGAATGTCAGGGTGTCTTGGGAAGGGGAAGTCAGGTAGAGGAAGGCCTGCTGACTAGACAGCTCTGAAATGACGGGTAAGGGCCTGGGAAGCTGACTGTCAGGAAAGTGCTCCTTGCACAGACATGACCTGATCAGTCAATGCTGGGTTGGGGCAAACGCCTGTCATCCCATGGCTGTGAGAGGCAGGAGAACCCCTGGGGCTGCTGGCTGGCTGAGCACTAGGTCTAGTTCCAGACTGTCTCCAGCCATGTGGGGCTCTGGAGATGGCTCCCTGGTTAAAGGCAAAACCTGATGGCCCAGGTTCAATTCCCTCGTGGCCAGGTAAAGCTAGACACAAGAAGTGGCTCATGCAATTGGAGCGCCTTTGCAATGGCACAAGGCCCGGGAATGCCAAATCTCTCCTCAGATTTTCTGATGAGGCGGAGAGGACGGAGAGAAACTCCCACACACATGTATGCGCAGCACACAGTAACGGGACTTTTAGCCTAGTTGGCCACAGAGAAAGCTTCTCAGGTAGGGCCAATGATACATGCAAAGGTGCTAGGGTGGGGGGAGATGGCTCCTTGGTTTAAGGAAAAAGACCATTATAGCCGGGCCATGGTGGCGCACGCCTTAAATCCCAGCACTCAGCAGGCAGAGGTAGGAGGATCACTGTGAGTTCGAGGCCACCTGGAGACTACATAGTGAATTCCAGGTCAGCCTGGGCTAGAGCGAGACCCTACCTCAAAAAACCAAAAAATAGGAAGAAGAGGAAGAAGAAGAGGAAGAAGAAGAAAGACAGACCATTATGAGCCATGGCTAATTCAGCATGGGCTGAGGCAGGAGGATTGCCACAAGTTCAAGGCCAGCCTGGGGGGGGGTACATAGTTCCAGAAGAGCTTGAGCCACTCAGTAACAGCTTGTCTCAGAAGGTGTTAATAATATTATACGTCTTGATACCAGGGAGGAGCTCTAAGAACGAGAACCTTCACGGTTCAAGATAGGGGTGGGTTACAAGACACCAGCCCCTGCTGACCTGAGATTCCAAGGGTCTGGACTGCTATGGGGCAGGGGCAACTCTGGACATCTGGACCCAGATTCTGAGTTATCATCACTTCCTGTGAATTAAGGGTGAGGTGATGTCCACCTGTTACTCAGGTGCTATGTGTGACACAAGAACACTGGGAAACATCCCAGGGAGAGGTCAAGGTCACAATCACCAAGTAGCCAGGTGGCACTGAGTGGGATATTTTGACGCAGGAACCAACCACTCACAGGGTTAGAGAATCCATGGAGCTTCGCCAAGTGCAGAAGCAGACATGGAGGTGTGGTGCTGGCCAGAGTGGAACGTTCACATATGAGGCATACGCTTCATTGACCCTTTATTACAAGTCACGCTCTTATAGAAGTATAGGTGAACTTACGTGAAAAAACCAAAATGTATCCAAGAATAAAAAACACAGCACATAAAGTAGTATATGCATTCCAGTGTTTGCGCCAGATACAGCGGGCGCCCATGAGAAAGCTTTTAAAAATGGCCTGGCTGGAGCTGGCAGGCAGACTGTTCAGTTCGGTTTGGGCGGCAGCAGGCCAGCCCTCAGGCACAGTGTGGGGCCCTGCAGGCAGAGACAGCACCAGCTTCTGGGGCCTCTGGGCCAGCGGCGGACCCCAGACCCGCCGAGCCCAGCGCCGAGCAGAACCCTCCAGGGGTAGTGGCGACGACGTCCTTAGAACTGTGGGCTTCAGAACTGGCCAGAGAACACCCTCAGAAGCCCTCTGTTTAGTCAGCCTTCTTTAGGAAGATCTAGAAAAGCCAGGTGCAAAGTCAGCGGGGGCCTCAGGACTGGCTATGGTCTCACTGGCCGTCCCTGTACCCGGCTCACTCACCTCACTCAGAATGACCCACACGGGGGAGTCAGTCTGAATGGAGAGGCGCAGCGCTTCCAGGGGGCCAAAGGCAGGGTCCACCTCACCTTCAGCTACACCTTTGTAGAAGGAGCCTGTGGGGAGGGTGGAGCCCGGAGGTTTAAAAAAGTCAATTCAAATGCCAGGCCTAAACATGGCGTGCCTGGGAAGCCCAGCCTGGTTTCTTCCTGGGCCCCACTCACCAATCTGGAGGTAGCCATCAGGGCTCCGAGGGTAACGGAGAGTGGCTGAGCGGCCCTCCTGCAGGGCTTCCTTCTCCGACTGGGGGTTCTGAGGGCCAAAAGGACAGGGCTGGAGTGGCTGGCCAGAGAGGGTGTCTCCGCACCCACCCACACATCCCACACTCACGTCAAAGGGCAGCACCTCCACAGATGTGTTGAAGAGCTTGTCTTCCGGGTGTTCGATGTTCCCACTGCGGAAGAAGAACCTACAGACGCCAGGCAGTCCCGTGAGCTACTGCAACAGACTGCCCGGCAGAGAGGAGTCCAGGCCTGGGTGCTGGGGGAGCTGGGCTCCATCATGGAAGTCCATGGGATTGTGGACACGGGTATCCCTGAACCCCTAGAGCCTTCCTGCTTTACAAGGTAGGAAGGAGGGTTCCTTTCCAAACAAGGAAACTGACACGTGGCTAGAGAATGAGATTCGATCATTTCCTGGGAGAAGGTCATGGAGGGAGTACCTGCAGGCCCACCCTGCCCCTTCCCCCCAGGAAGCACTGACCGCTCAAGGCGCAGTGGCTGGAAGAAGCGGAAGCGGATGAAGTCCCCTGCAGCGGGCGTGAAGGCCCAGAAGAAATCCTCTCGCAGGTAGGCCTTCTCCAGGGTGAAATGCTGGTATGTCTTGAGGCTCGTGCTCACCTCGGCTGGCGGGTTCACATGCTCCTTCCGCAGGGCTTGCTTCCCAAAGTCCTTGTCCTTGGAAGGAACAGCAGGCATGAGCCCACCCCGCTTTTCTCTGCCTAAACTGGACAGCAGGAGCACACGGCGCGGTGCAGCCCACCTTCAGTTTCTGGATCTTGCCTGCCAAGGAGGAGTGAGTGCCCACATGCTGGAAGAGCGATGGCTTGAAGCGGATCCGAAGGTTGGCCTTCTGCCGATCACAGTGCTTCTGTGAAGGGAGGTAACACTGTAGGTCTAAGCTCAGTGGTGCCTCCAAGAACAAGGCCTCTCACTGGGACAGCCAGGGGCTCCCACATCCAGCAGTGCCCTCTCCTTGCCATTGGAGGCACGGACGGGACAGTGTGGGCTGGCATCTCAGAGCCCACACGCCCTCTCCTGTCGGCCTTGTGCATCCCTTGCTCACCGCATCCTTCTCAGGATTGCAGACCTTCACCCACAGGATGTGGTCCAGGAGCCAGTCAATGGGCTTGTCTCGGTAGAACATGAGGATAAACTCCACAATCAGGCTCAGGTCCAGGGACTTGAACATCTTCCCTGGGGGTGGGAGTCAGGGACAGGGGTGCTGAGTCGACAGCACTGCTGGACATTACTTCCTCTTCATCCCTGTGGGGACCACATGAAGGGTCTCACAGCAAACCCCATGGGTGGGCTTCTGCTAAATATGGACCTAAAGGGTCAGTATAGTGACCCTGGACACCCCCATGCAGAGTGCTGTCATGGGCACTCCCAGCTGGGCACAGAAGGGTGGTACTGGTGCTGAGAGAAGGTGGTGGGGGGAGGGAAATGAGTGTGAAGACAGCGGGGCTGGCATAGGGGTGGCCCACCAATGAAGCCCAGCTGGGAAAACTCCAGGATCATCCAGTCCTCCGAGGGCTGCTGGAGGGCAAAGTTCTTCATGGTGCTCAAGTAGTTGGGCTTGGCTACGATATCATCCTCCAGCTGAACAGGGGTGGGTGGAAGGGGCTCACACTCAGGATGGGCACAGGGCAGGGTAGGCTCCCGCACCCAGGTGTGAGCATAACCAGAGCAGGCAGGGATGAGGGACAAGGTATTGGGTGGGCCTGAGCAGAAAGGGCCTCGTGCTGACCTGTACATAGTAGATGCCTTTGGACTGTGCATACATCATGAGGAAGCAATAATCAAGGTTCTGTTTGGTCCTCCACCTGTGGGCCAGGTGCAAGGGCCTCAGGAACAGAGAGGACCACAGAGAAGCCACCAAGGAGGTAGAAACCGCCCCCCACACCTGGTTGAGTTCTCCAGGAGCAAACCTGAGGCACTGCCAGGAAGTGCTCTGCAGGTACTCACCAACAACAGTGACTTCCCAGAGTGCTGGGGGGGGGGGACCAAGGAATATAGTACCTCACTCTCTCTTTGGGGTCCCCAAAGGACTCTCGGAGGCGGGAGAAGTCAGGGTAGAAGTGAGGGGAAGGGGAGATGACCTCCAGGAGCCCTGCATGGATCTCCGTGGGGAACCTGGGTGAGGGAAGGCCCAGGTTGGCGTGCAGCCTCTGTGGAGCTGACCAGACTCTTCCCCCTCTCTTTAAATTTACCAGACAGACCACCCCCACTAACCTACTGAAGTATGGGTTCCAGAAGAGATATGACCCCCCCAAATGCTCCTTTTTTTTTTTTTTTTTTTATGAGGCAGGGTCTCAAACAAGCTGGCCTGCTACTTTGTAGTTGCAGACTGGCCCCACACTCACAGGAATCCACCTACCTCAGCTTTCTACAGCCACCACACCCCTTCTTTTAAGGAACAGTGTAAGCACCCTCCCCCCAGAGAGCAGGTCCCACCTCCACCTCGAAGGAGCCAGGCCTCAGCCTGTCCTCTCTCCAAGTTGTCAGTACTCACAAGGCTTTGATGTTCTCCGTCACTGAGGATGTGTACTGTGGGTCAGTCTGTGGGAAGACCAAGTACCATCGCTCAGCCCACCCGCTACCCCAACAGCTTGCAAGGGGGAGAGGCAGGAGTGGGTAGCCTGGTTCTCCCCTTTATGTCCCCCATCCCCACACCCTGGGCCACTCGCCTCAGCGATCAGCACCACGATGACCGAGTCTTCCTTCTCCTGCGGACTCAGCTCCGAGATGAGCGAGTGCAAGGTGTCGGTCAGGTACGAGTGCACCTCGCGCCTCACGCTGGGAATGCCCATCACCACGGACACTGCAGGGCGGAGGGGTGAGACTGAACCGGCTGGCGACCTCCTCTCTGCCCGCCTCGCCCCCCACCACGCCCCTACCTCCGGTGCGGCCCTGGCCCACGCGCACGGCTGGCTGCAGGCTGTTCTCCTTGGCCAGCAGGTGCGGCAGGTGGTGGAAGACTGTGGGCAGGTGCAGCACGTGCCCGTGCGAGGCGTTCCACGACTTCAGCCGGGGGTCCTCTGGGTGGGTGGGCGGCAGAGGGACCGGTCAAAGGCACCGCCAGTCCCCCCACCCCGGCCCCCCGCCGCTCGCTCCAGCCCTGAACTCACCTGTCAGGCGGCCCCAGGTGCGGTTACCCTCTCCGTCTCGCAGCGCCTGCCTCTCGGACACGGCCCTCTTGATCTCGTCCAGAACTAAGTTGAGCTCCTTGGAGCGCTTCAGGCTCTCCTGCTCCGCCGCGTGCAGGCGGTCCCGCAGGGCCAGAAACTCCCTCTGGTAAATGTCCACCACGTCGCCTGCGGGCGGGGCCGCACAAGGCCGTCACCAGTGGGCGGCCTCGCGCTAGCCAGCCCCTAGGTGTGCCACCTGGCCTGGTGTCTGCCACCCAAGAGCCATCTTGGGTCACTGTCAAGTCACCCTGGTGCTCAGCTCTCTCCCCACCCTGTCACTTCCTCCTTCGAGGCACCAGAGATGGGAAGGTGGCAGGATCTCTTCCCAGCCCCGGGCAGGCAGTCCTCAGACTGAGTCCAAGGCCTCTCTTACTTTCTGCACCACAAGCTTCTTCCAGGGTGTGGGGACACCCTAAGTCTTGTGCAGTGCACTTCCTCAAGGAGTTCCCAAGCTGCTCCCTCCCTCCCTCTCGCCACCCTGTCTTCAAGGATAAGATTATAAACAAGGCAGGACCAGAACAGCCTGGACTCTTCCTCCCACTCTGCAAGGATTGAGCCTGGACACTGAGTTTGTGACTGTTTCTTGCTGCATTCATGACTCCACTGAAAATTCATTCGCTTCTCTCTGTCTCACACACACCCTGGGGGTGACCACTGCCGCCTCCCCCTTCCCACTCCAGTGCTCACAGATCAAGTGGACAAACTAGCCCAAGGATTGCTCAGCAATCCTGGTTGAGCCAGGGGCCAGTCCCAAAAGATATGCTAGGCCTGGGTCACCTGCGAGGGTCTGCATGCTATCCAAGGGGGAGTGGTCAGAGCCTCTGCTGGACCCCAGCTGTCATTCTCTGGGTCCAGACACAAGGTGCCGGTGGGCTAGGAACCTAGGTGGGGCTGTCTGTCAGTGGAGAGGAGCCAGGGGTGTGAAGCAGGGACGCTTGTGGCTGGGGCACTCAAGGCCTTCGTCGGGCTGGCGTCTGCTCCCGTGGTTTGTCATGGATCCACCTCCTCTTCCTTCTCAAACATCTACACTTTTGCACAAGCTGTTTTCTCAGCCGGAATCCTCTATCTTCCAGCCTAACGAAAGCCTTCACAGCTTTGTCTCCAAGTCTAGGAAGCCTTCCAGAATTCTCTCCCATGCCCAGGCAGCTCTTCCAATCCCTGATCTCTGGTGTGTAGACAACACCTACAGTGCCTTGAGATGGTGTTGCCCCTAAAGCCCTAACACCAAAGGTCAAGATCAAGGCCAAATTGGGTCACTTCAGAACACACCTTCTTAGAGCATCCAGGGCAGAGACCTCAGTGCTCAGGGAGCACAGCGGGCAGAGGAAAGGAGCCAAGCACCACCTCCAAGGCGCCCCTCACCCCAGCAGCAGCCTAAAAGGCCCAGGCCACACCTGAGTTTCAGGACTGCCCACAAGGGGAAGAAAAGGGCATCAGGTTACTGGATCTTTGAGGTTCAGGGCTGGGCTCTGGAAACCTGACCCCCTGAACACAGAGCAGCCACCCCAACACTTACCAGCCCAGCACTGGGCTGCAGCAGCAGCTGACAGGGAGTGCCCAGGCCCTCAGAGTCGGCTAACCAGAGTAGAGGAGACCTCCGAGCTGCCTGGACAGGGCTGGGAGGCATCTTCCTCAACCAGGCTGTGGAGCCCTTGTCCTTCAGCAACCCTCATTCTCTATACTGGACCTAAAGGGTGGTCCCAAGCAGCACCCTGACCAGGGCCACTCCCTGATCTCACCCCTGTCCCTTTCCCGGCCTAACTTTTCCTGTTCTGCAGGGACAGACAGGGGTGTCAGTCTTCAGCTCTCTCCCCACCCTGTCACTTCCTCCTTCGAGGCACCAGAGATGGGAAGGTGGCAGGATCTCTTCCCAGCCCCGGGCAGGCAGTCCTCAGACTGAGTCCAAGGCCTCTCTTACTTTCTGCACCACAAGCTTCTTCCAAGGTGTCAGACACCCTAAGTCTCGTGCAGTGCAGGCCAAGCTCTGTCTGTCCACAGGTGAGCCACAGTGGGTGGCACTGCCCTGAACCACCCGGGTCACATAGATTTTGGCTTCCTCCCCAGGCCTCCCCTTCTCCCTACATCTTGTGCTTCCTGTTTACCAGCAGGTGATGGCTCCCTGAGTTCCTGAGCCTGGCTCCTACCCACACCAACCCAGCTGCTATTTCTCTGAGCCCTGCAGGCCCTGTTCCTCAGCAACCCACCGTGTTCTTCCAGCCCCACACTGCCTGCTGCTGCCCACAAGAGCCCAGTTTGACTTGATCTCTGGCTTCTCTGACTGGACTCTCTTCTGTCCTTGTGCCTTTCAAAGCCAGAAACTCCATGAGTACTTCCTATATAAGTTGTGCCAGGGCTTCACCAGGCCACCCGTGGTGGACTGAGTGGTGAGGACAGTCAGTGACGAGGTCCTAGGGTCTCTGGGCTCTCTAGATGGGTATGTGGGGGAGGGCTTCTTTGAAGTGGAAGGCCTTTGGTTTCTGATTTATCCACACATTCCTGTCCCAGGGAAGCAGCATGGAGTGGGCCTCAGGGAAAGACTGCAGCTGTGGCCTCACCACTGTGGACTCTACAGGCTTCAGGCCTGGAGGCTTTCACCTCTCCCTTGCAAACTGGATAATCAGGATGCCCTGAGGCTCATAAGCCACAATGTTCCACCTGGTTCCCTCTTGGCTAAGAAAACACTCCAGAGCCCAGCTGGGGTACAACCTTCACAGGCAGGTGCCAGGCCCAGCCAAAGATCTACAGTGAACCAGCAAGGGTGTGTGTGGGGAGCAGGAATAGGAAGTAGCAGGAGCCCACTCCCTCTCCAGGCCTTGAACTCTCCCAGGAGTTCTTGGCGGGGGTGGGGAGGGTTCATCATTGCTAATCACAGGCCTAGGGGAGAGGGAAAGCCTGAACACTGGGGAGGACTGGTAGCCTTGGCTCAAGGTCACTTATGTCCCTGAGAATCTGTGTCCCCTCAGACAGGTGCTTGAGGCTGCTATTAGAGCCCTACCAAGCTCTGGGCCTGAACCCTGGTCCTGGGTGCATCTGTCCAAGTCCAGGGCCTTTCGAGACTTGACTTAGGCCCCTAGGATGCCTCCTGCCCCACATCCTCTCTGGTTCTTTTGCCTTTCCCCTATGCTCTGGGCCATCTCCTGAACCCCACATCCACTCCAAATGAGAATCCTGGCTCCAATTTGGCAACAGACTGGCTGAGTGTGGCTTCACCAAGGTCTTAAGACAGAGTTGTCTGCATGAAGAATGAGCAGGGTTCATACAACAGCCCAGACCCTGGACCACTCAGGTTCCCCAGGAGGAAGAAACCCTACATCCGAGCCCCCTCCCCTTCTCTGCCTGGGGTGCCCCCCTGGTTCCCCCCTCAGCACAGGGCCTGTGCCCTTCTCACTCTGCTTGTTCGTCCCTAAGGTGAGCTAGGCTCCCAGAGGACAAGTCCTGCAGAGACCCTAGTTTGCAGCTCCTGACATCAGGCAGCTGCTACAGGAGGCACAGCACACAGGAACATTGGCTTGGCTGAAGGGGAAGCAAAGGGCTCATCACCCCACCACAATCAGATGGCCTGGTCCCTGCCAGCTGACTTTTGTGGCCCCTCTCCCAAGGGCTCGAAATGTTTTCCCCTAAGGCCGGGCACTCAGAAGGCAGATGTAGGAGGATCACCATGAGTTCGAGGCCATCCTGAGACTACATAGTGAGTTCCATGTCAGTCTGAGCTAGAGTGAGACCCTACCTCGAAAAACAAAAACCAAACAAAAAAAAAGTTTGCTCCTAGTGACACATTCCGCTTACACAGAACAGACCTGGCTATGCCCTAGAAGCATGTCACATCTCCATAGCCTTTGCCCAAGGCCAGCCCAGGCCTCCACCCAAATAGAACAACTGCAGAAGAAGGCTAGGTTCAGCAGGAGCCTGGTGAGGGCAGTTGGACTTGGCCTCTGGAGGAGGACTGTAGCTCCTCCCCCAGCCTCCTCCAGTGGGGACTGGTGAGCCAGTAGCAGGGAGGCCAAGGCGAGGCAGGAACACAGAAGGCCGGAAGGAAACAGCTTTTCCAAGGCCTCCTGTGCTCAGGCTGAGTGGTCGAGGACCTGGGCCTCTCAGAGACTCATTCAACCTTTGCCAAGTGACCCCTGCTGATGCTAGGATCTACACCCCCTACTCTCCAGCATGCCTGCCATGGTGTTAGGGACTGAGGTGGTCCAAAAAGACCCACAAAGTAAGTGAGCATGTTAAAGAGTCCTGGGCTGGCTACTCATAAGGTCCTCTTCTCTAAGAAGTCTGTGCTTTAGATTTTATTTATTTGAGAGAGTGAAAGAGGCAGCCACAGAGGGAGAATGGGCGCACTGCAAATGAACTCCAGACACATGCACCACCTGTGCATCTGGCTTTCCCAGGGTACTGGGGAGTTGAACTCTGGTCCTTCCGCTTTGCTGGCAAATGCCTTAACTGGTAAGCCGTCTCTCCAGTCTCTTTTTTTTATTATTATTATTTAAAATATTTTATTTATTTTCAAGCAGAGAGATACAGAGAGAGAGAGAGAGAGAGAGAATGGGTGTGCCAGGGCTTCATGCCACATGCGCCACCTTGTGCAAGTGGGTCCTGGGGAATTGAACCCGGTCTTTAGGCACGAGGCAAGCACCTTAACCGCTGAGCCATCTCTCCAGTCTTTTTTTTTAAGGCAGGGCTTCACTCTAGCACAGGGCTGCCTGGAACTTCCAGTGACCCTCCTACCTCAGCCTCCCCTCCTGAGCGCCACCAGACTTCTCACCGCACAGACGCCCGGCTGAGCAGCTGCAGCCCCAGAGAGAAGCGTTCCCAGGAGAATGGCACCCAGGCTGCAGCAACGGAGGTGGGAGGGATGTCTCGGCTACCCCCTCACCTGTCTCCAGAAGACGACCCGCTCCGGCCAGGGCTTGGGGCTGCGTCCCTGGGTCCACCTGCTCACACCTACCTCCGCGACCCTGTGTCTGCCCCACCGTGCTAACTCCTCAACTTGAAGCCAATCCCGGGCGCCCCCGCACCAGCCCAGGCCCAAGTGGGGCCTGACGGGAGGGCCGGCGGGGAGGGGCGGTGGCGGGGCGCGCGGAGGGGGGCGCTCGGGGGCGGGGGGGGCTCACCTTTCTGGCCGCCCAGCGCCGCGTACCAGGACAGCGAGAGGAAGGCGCACAGGCAGACGAGCAGCAGCGTCAGGAAGGTGCCATTGCGGAGCCTCATCTCCTCGGGTGCGCGGCGGGCGCCGGCGGGGCCGAGGCCGCATGGCCCGGGAGACCGGGGCCGGGGCGCGGGGGCCGGAGGCGGCGGGGCCCCGGCCCCGGAGCGCGGCGGAGGGGGGTCCGGCCGCGGCCGGCGGGCGGGCGGGCGGGCCGGGGCCGCGCTGGCTGCTCCGCCGCGGCTCGGGACGCAGGCGCCCGGGGGTCGGCGGCTGGGCCGGGCCGGGCCGGGCTGGACGGGGCTGGGCGGCGGGAGCCGCGGCCCGGCCTGGATCCCGGGCCGCCGCGGAGTCGACGGCGAAGGGCGGGGCGGCCGGGATTTAAAGGGGCCGCAGCACCCGCCGCCGCCGGCCGCGCGAGGGGGCGGGGCGCCGCTCCGGGTCGGGAGAGCCCAGCTCGGGACCGAGGCCGTCCGGCTCGGGAGGGCGCCCGGGGGCCGCGGGGGCGGAGAGGAGCGGGCCCGGCCCTGGCGGCACGTCCTCCGCCCTCGGCCCGGCCTGCGCTGCGCCCCCCAGCCTCCCACCGGGCTGGGAGGGAGCCCAGGAAACGGACCCTGTGTTTCAGGTCCGTTCCTTGCTTTTTTCGGACTGCTCACTTCTTGCTGATGAACCTTGTGAGCCAGAGGCTGGTTACACATTGGAGCCTCTGGAGGAAGCGCCTTCCGTGCCTGTCAAAGGGTCCTGAATGTGCTGTGCGCCTTTGTTTTCCCACAGTGTCCGAATTTATTGAATGATAAAAATGCACAGTGTCAGCTTACTTGGCTGAAACTTGCCAAGTAGACCTAATTTCCCTTGATGGCTGAGCTTTGACAAACGCAGGGTCTTTTTTTATTCCAACCCCACCTTACTATTAACTCTCAGATCACACATCACAAAAAAACACAGTATGTATTTCTGCAGTATCTGTTGCTGTACATGTGTATAGTATACGTATAGTATATGTATACGTATATAGATATAGATTACAGAATATCTACAAAAGAGTTCAAGAGACCTAACAGTTCCCAGAGGCCTGACCAGAGGCGGAGGCAGAGACTCACTGCGGTGCTTTGTAGAGAATTTAAGGAACCCAGTTGCAGAGCTGACCCGTGCTGGTCTAGATAGAGGGATGGAGGGCAATTCCAGCAGGCTGAGGCTGTGGGGACTAAGCTGAGCTGAAGCCCCAGGGACAGTTGGGAGTTCTATGCCTGTCCTTCCCTTGATGTACATACTTAGTGTTCAGGTAACAGGTGGGGGGGGGCTGTGTTCATCACAGTGTTAGGTCTCCTCCTCTTGGGTGACAGGTGAGGGTGTTACTCCCTTGCTCCGTCTGATGTATTCAGTAAGTTCTCAAAACTGGTTCTTTTTTTATTTATTTTTTGAGGTAGGGTCTCACTCTAGCCCAGGCTGACCTGGAACTCTCTGTAGTCCCAGGCTGGCCTCCAACTCACAGTGACCCTCTTACCTCTGCCTCCTGAGTGCTGGGATCACAGACATGCACTACCACACTTGGCTAAGATATTTTTGATGTGTAAATAGTGTTCATTTGCAAGCAGAGGGTGGGAGAGAGAATGAGAACGGGCAGGGAAGACCCTCTTGCCATTACAAACGAACTCTGGTTGCACGCACCATTCTGTGTGTCTGGCTTTACATGGTGCTGTGGAATTGAACCCAGGCCAGCAGCTTTGCAAGTCAGTGCCTTTAACTACTTAGCCATCTCCCCAGCCCTTTAAAAATACTTTTATTAGCCAGGTGTGGTGGTGCATGCCTTTAATCCCAGCACTCAGGTGGTAGTGCTGGGAGGATCAGTCACCATGAGTTCGAGGCCACCCTGAGACAAGATAGTGAATTCCAGGTCAGCCTGAGCTGGAGAGAGACCTCAAAACCACACCACAGAATTGTGTGTGTGTGTGTGTGTGTGTGTGTGTATTTTTATTAGAAAGAGAGATAGAAATAGGCAGAGAGACACAGTATGGGCATGCATCAGGGCCTCCTGCCACTGCAAATTCCAGATACATGTGCTACATTGTGCATCTGGCTTTATGTGGGTTCTGGGAAACCCAGGCCACCAGTCTTTGCAAGCAAGAACCTTGAACCTCTAAACCATCTCTCCAGCTCACCTGATACAGTTTTAGTACACCCATGTGCTCATGTATTCCCAATTCATTTTCATAAATGTCTGGGTCTTTTTTAAAATATTTTATTTATTCATTTTCAAGCAGAGAGATACAGAGAGAGAGAGCGCGCGCACCAGGGCCACCACCTTGTGGGTCAGGCTTATGTGGGTCCTGGGGAACCCAGGGCCTTAGGCACTGGAGGCAAGTGCCTTAACCGCTGAGCCATCTCTCCAGCCCTGGGTCTTTTAGTCATGTTATCAGTCTGTTGACAGGTGCGCAGTGAGTTAGTCATCCTGCCTCCACATCTGCACTCAAAATAAATTGTAAAATGCAGTCATCCAGGGCAAGGCACAGCCTCAAAGCCACTGTTTCACACGATATGATATGGAGTAGCTTAGAACAAGGCACAACCTGATTTCCGCATCGGGCTGTGCTGGAGCCTTCTGCAGGAAACTGTCCCTGTTTGTTTTCCTTTTTCCTGTGTTTTCACAGGCATAGGCATCTTCTATTTGTGGCCAAAAAAAAAAAAAAAAGCCGTTTTATTTATTTGCAGGGGAGGGGGAGGGAAGGGGGAGGATGGGCATGCCAGGGCCTCTTGCCACTATAAATGAACCTCAGATGCATCTGGTTTTAAATGGATACTGGTGAATCAAACCCGGGCCATCAGGCTTTGTAAGCAAGTGCCTTTAAGTGCTAGACCATCTCTCCAGCCCACAGCAGGTTTCCATTTTGATTGCTGTATAAAGTCTTAATTTTGTTTAAAGAAAAAAAAGTGAGCTGGGCATAGTGGCACACCCCTTTAATCTCAGCACTTGGAGGCAGAGGAAGATCACGGTGAGTTCAAGGCCAGCCCGAGACTACATAGTGAATCCCAGGTCAGCCTGGACTAGAACGAGACCCTGGGGGGGGGGGAGCCAGCATGGTGGTGCCTGCCTGTGATCCTAAGCACTTGGGACACAAAGGCTGAGGCAAGCGCATCAGGCCAGCATGATGACACAGTGACATCCAGGACAGCGGCTACAGAGCAGGACTCTGCTGGGGCTGGACAGGAGCTCAGTGGGGGAGCACTTGCCCCCCATGGCAGGAGGCCCTGGGTCCAGCCTCAACACTGCCCAAAATAAAAACAACAAAAACGTGTCTTCTAAGTTTAAAGCGAGTTGATTAAAGCAGTGACCATGTTGGACCCTCTCCTATCCCATTAACACTTTGGAGTAGGGGAGCAGGAATGAGGAACCTGCCCTGGGTCTGGAGCCGTGGGGTTGAGGGAGAGCTGCTGTCACAGTTCTGGACCCTCACAGCAGCGTGTCTGCCCTCGGTGGCGTCTCTCTTTGAAACAGGGCAGCTGTTGCCTGGCACGCTTCCCATTTTCCGCTGCCCTGTGCTCTTGTAGTAATTAATTAATCTGGGCCTGCCTGCCGCCCAACCTCCCTCCAGACATTTCCTGGCTCTGCCTGTGGCCTGGGGCTGGAGTCATTCCTTCACTGGATGGTTTAGCTCCTGGTGCCTGAGGGCCCACACCGGGAAGACAGAGCCACAGGACAGAAAATTCCTGCCTTCTCTCCAACTCCCCAGCAGGGCCATCTTTGTTCTTCCTTCCTACATAGCTGTCATTACTTCTAGTCCTCGCCCACTTTGTCTTCTTCGTTTTCTGGGACATCTCTTGCAGGTGATCTAGGGAGCCATTCCTGGGGAAGACCAGAAACTGAGCTGAGAAAAAGAAATCTGTTTTCCTTCTTTTGGTGCAGGTGTGTGCACGTGTCTGCGTGTATACATTGAGGTCAAAGGATGACCTCAGGTATCTTCCTCAGGAACACCATCCACCTCCTTGGAGACAGAATGTCTCCTTGGCCTGGAGCTTGCCAATTAGGCTAGGCTAGCTTGCCACGAATCCTCCTCAGAGCTGGGACTCTGCACGGGCACTGGGGTTGAACTCAGAGCCTTAAGCGTGATGCAGGCGCTTTACCAATGGAGTCCTCTCCCCAGCCCCCACCTATGTTTTCACTAGCCTTCACCATGAATAGAAGCACCAAGGTTTAGTAGAAATGCAGTCCTGCAGTGGTCAGAACAGAAGCCACAGGAATATTCCTCTACTGCAATTATTGGTGTGGCAGACAATTCGAAATAGTTGGTAGACTCACGACAGTAGCTTAATGTTTCTTTTCTTTCCTTTTTTTAATTCTTTTCGAGGTAGGGTCTCACTCTAGTACAGGCTGACCTGGAACTCACTCTGTAGTCACAGGCTGACATCAAACTCACAGCAATCCTACCTCTGCCTCCAAGTGCTGGGTGGGATTGAAAGCATCCACCACCACACCTGGGTCTTTGAAAAAAAAATCTTAACTTTTTATTGACAGCTTCTGTAATTATAGCCAGTAAATCATTATACTTTTTTCTCCGCCCCCACTTTCCCCCTTTCAAATGCACCCTCTATCATATCCCCTTCCCCTCTCAGCAAATCTCTGTTTTGTTTCGATGTCGTCATCTTCTCCTCCCTTCATGAAGGCCTCACGTATGTAGTGTCAGGCACTGTGAGGTCAGGAATCTCAAGGCCATTTTGTGTCTGGAAGATTGCATTGGAAGCAGTCCTACCCTTCCTTTGGCTCTTAACAGTCTTTCCTCCACCTCTTCTGCAATGGACCCTGAGCCTTGGAGGGTGTGTGATAGACATGTCTCAGTGCTGAGCACTCTACTGTCACATCTTCTCAGCACGATGATGCCTTTTCAGTCATCCTGGTGGTCACCACCATGGGAAAAGAGAAGCTTCTCAAACCAAAAGTGAGAGCAACAATATATGGGTATACACGTTTAAAAAATGCTTATAAGGCAGTTTAGCGGGCATAATATATGCATTTAGCCAACAACAGCAGGCATTACTCCCTAGGGCTCATGTCCTCCCCCACTATAGGCTTTTGACTAGGTCTTCCTTCTCATGGAGCGAGCCTCCAGTCCAATTAGAGAGCAGTTGGTTTCCCCCATAACAGACGTGCCACTATCGCACCAGTTGATGCATTTGGCCTGGCTGGCCGATCTTAAGGTTTACAAGGTCCACTGCTGTTCACCACCATTGATGACTTCTCTTTCCCATAGGGCTGCTGCAGCCATAGGTTTTTCCAGCCTTCTGTCAGCTGGTTAACAGGGAGAAGGTTTCCAGCTCAGCTCCAGCCCAAGCGTATGTGGTCTTCAGAAATAGGGTCTTACCATTTCATTCTGGTGGGCAACCAAAAGTCTTGCAAATGCCCTGTAATGTTTTCAGGGCCTCAAGAATCTCCCTGGCCAATAACTCACTGGAAGGTATCCCATCCCTGGCACTGAAGTTTTTCTAGTAACAATCTATGGCTTCTGGGTATACCATTTTCCAGAGAAGTAGGTTTCCATATGGCTTATTCATAACCTCTTAAATTTTCTTTTTTTAAAATATTATTTATTTCTTTGTTAGCATAGAGAGGAGAGAAACAGAGAGAATGGGCATGCCAGGGTCTCCAGCCACTGCAAACAAACTCTAGATGCACGTGCAACTCTGTGCATCATAAAACATCTGGCTTTATGTGGGTACTGGGGAACCGAACCAGGGTCATTAGACTTTGCAGGCACGTGCATCGACCACTGAGCCATCTCTCTACCCCCATTAACTCATTAAAATTTTGATTAACCCTCCTCCCACCCTTCCTTGACTCAGTCCCTTTTCCTGACCCTGCTTAGGCTATTGCTCCCCAGCAATCTGGTCATCTGCTTACCTATTATACACAGTCCCCTCTCCTCCTCCCTCAGAGCCCCTTTGTAGCTTACTGCCCTCCACATATGAGAGAAAACACATGTTTGGCTATCTGGTCCTCAGTATAACCCTTTCCAGATCCATCCATTTCCCTGCAAGTTTCATCTTTCTTCACCACTGGATAGAACTCCATCGTATAAGTGAACCACATCTTCATTATCCAGTCATCAGTTGAGGAACATCCTAGTGATTGTAAACAGAGCCACAATAAACACGGATGAGCAGGTATCTCTAGGGTAGTGACTAGAGTCCTTAGGATATACGCCACGGAGCGGTAGAGCTGGGTCATTTGGTAAATCTATTTCCAGCTGTCTCAGGAACCTCCACACTGCTTTCCACAATGGCTGTACCAGGTTACATTCCCACCAGCAGTGTAGAAGGTTCCTCTTTTTCCACATCCTCGCCAGCACTTATTGTCACTTGTTTTCTTGATGGTGGCCATTCTGACGGGAGGGGCAAGGAGTCTCAGAGTGGTTTTAATTTGCATTTCCCTGATGGCTAAGGAGGCAGAACATGTTTTTAGCTGTTTCTAGGACATCTGTATTTCTTTTGAGATCTCTCTATTCAATTTCATAGCCCATTTTTTATTGGGTTGTTTGATTTCTTATTATTTAGGGTTTTTTTTTAGTTGTAAATCCTGGATATTAATCCTCTGTCAGATGTATAGCTGGCAGAGATTTTCTCTCATTTGGTAGGTTACCTTTGCTCTATTCACAGTGTCCTTTGTTGTACTTACTTAATTTCATGAGGTTGATTAGTGGCTTTACTTCCTGAGCAGCTGAGGTTATGTTCAGAAAGTCCTTGCCTAGGCCAATATGTTGAAGTGTTTCCCCTACTTTTTCCTCTAACAGTTTCAGAGTTTCAGATCTGATATGAAGTCTTTGATCCATTTGGACTTGATTCTTGTGCCTGGAGAGATAAGGATCTATTTTCATCCTTCTACATATAGACATCCAGTTTTCCCAGCACCATTTGTTAAAGAGGCTGTCTTTTCTCCTGTGAATATTTTTGTCCTTTTTGTCAAAAATCAGATGACTGTAACTGTCGGGATTTGCATCATGGTCCTCTTTCCTGTTCCACTAATCTGTGTGTCTGTTTGTGTTCCAGCCCCATGCTGTTGTTGTTTTTTCCCCTTGGTGTTTTAAGGTAGGGTCTCACTCTAGCCCAGGCTGATCTGGAATTCACTATGTAGTCTCAGGCTGGCCTCAAATTCACGGTGAGCCAGGCGTGGTGGCACACCCCTTTAATCCCAGCACTCGGGAGGCAGAGGTAGGAGGATCGCTGTGAGTTCGAGACCAGCCTGAGACTACATAGTAAATTCCAGGTCAGCCTGGACTACAGCGAGACCCTACCTCGAAAAACCAAAAAAAAAAAAAGCACGGTGATCCACCTACCTCTGCCTCTTGAGTGCTGGGATTAAAGGCCTGAACCACCATGCCTGGCCTGTGCTGTTTTAGTTACTATGGCTCTGTAATATATCTTAAAATCAGGTATGGTGATATTGCCAGCCTTATTTTTGATGCTTAGAATTATTTTTGGCTATTTGAGTTTTTTTGTGCTTCCAAATGAATTTTAGGATTGTGTTTTCTGTTTCAGTGAAGAATATCATTGGAACTTTGATGGGGAAGGCATTAAATGTGTAGATTGCCTTGGTTATTTTCACAATACTGATTCTTCCAATCCAAGAATTTTCCATTTCCTAGTGTCTTCTGCAATTTCTCTCTTGAGTGTTTTAAAGTTTTCATTGTAGAGATCCTTCACTTTCTTCGTTGGGTTTATTCCAAGGTACCTTTTCTTTTTCTTTTCTTTTCTTTTTGAGTTAATTGTGAATGGGAGTGTTTCCCTGATTTCATCCTCATCCTGTTTGTTGTTAGTATATAGGAAGGCTACTGATTTCTGTGTGGTAATTTTGTATCCTGCTTCATTGCTAACAGTTTGCTGGTAGACTCTTTAGGGTGCCTTATGTATCGAATCATATCATCTGCAAATAATCATAATTTGATCTCTTCCTTTCTGATTTGTGCCCCTTTGATTTGTATCTCTTGCCTTATTGCTCTAGTTAAGACTAAAATAACAGTGGGGACAGTGAATACCCTTGTATTGTTCCTGGTTTTAGTGGAAATGCTTCAAGCTTTTCCCCATTTAGTATAATAATGTTGGCTGTAGGTTTCTCATACATGGCCTTTATTATGTTGAGATATGTTCCTTTTATTATAGCTTTGCTGGACATAGTAATCTTGGTTGACAGTTGTTATCTTTCAGAATTTGGAATATATCACTCCAAGCTCTTCTGGCTTTTAAAGTTTTGTTGAGTAATCTGCTGTTATTATGATGGGTTTGCCTTTATAGGTGACTCAATGATTCTCTTACTGCCTTCAAAATATTTTCTTTGGTCTCTATGTTTAGTAGTTGTGATGGTTAAATTTTGATGTCGACTTGATCTTTCAAGTAATCTTGGGTGGGTCTCTGAGGATATTCACAGGAAGGCAGCCTCTCAGTAGGGGGCAGGATGAAAGGAAGCTGAAAGGAGGTAGAAGTAAACATCCTTTCCTGTGTGGGCAGTTCAGGAAGGAAATTCCAGAGACTCAGGAAGCCATTAGGTCTAGGATAGAATTGCAAGACCCCACCCTAGGGCTATATAAAGGTAAAATAATTCTCTCCTTGCCCTCCTGCCTGTTTGCCCTTCTGTGTGTGGTGTTGGTGATGGGTTTCTCTTTCTGCTTGGACCTGGGCTCTTTCACTTTTATGGGACTTCCCCTGGATCTGTAGCTTGAATAAATCATTTCCTCCCATAAACTGTGCCTGGTCTGAAGATTCATCCCAGCGGCCTGTGGCTGACTATGACAGTAGTTTAATTACAGAAAAGAGAGCTGGGAAAATTTCTTTTCTTTTCTTTTTGAGACAAGGTCTCATTAGCTCATGCTGGTCTTGAACTTAAGTTGTTCAAGGTTATTCTTAGCTACATATTAAGTTATCATCCTGCCTCGATTTCTCAAATGCTGGAATTACATGTATGGAGCTATCTCTCCAGCCCCTCAATTTTTTAAATAATGCAGTACCTTTCAAAACATGCTTCTAGGTCTGGGATGGCTCAGTGCGGCACTTGTCTACAAAGCCTAATGACCCAGGTTTGATTTCCCAGTACCCATGTAAAGCCAGACACACAAAGTGGTGCATACATCTGGAATTCATTTGCAGCACCTAAATGCCCTGGTGCATGAATTCTCTGTTTGCCTCTCTTCTATCTCTCTGCTTCCAAATTAATACGTGTTTCATGCCTTTAATCCCAGCATTCGGGAGGCTGAGGTAGAAGGATCATCAGGAGTATGAGGCCAGCGTGGAGCTACAGAGTGAGTTCTAGGTCAGCCTGGGATAAAGTGAGACCCTGACTTAAAACAAACAGAAACCATGATGGGGGCTGGAGAGATGGCTCAGCGGTTAAGGCACTTGCCTCCAGTGCCTAAGGCCCCGGGTTCAATTCCCCAGGACCCACATAAGCCAGACCCACAAGGTGGTGGCCCTGGTGCTCTCTCTCTCTCTCTCTCTCTCTCTCTCATCTCTCTGCTTGAAAATGAATAAATAAAATATTTAAAAAAAAAAGAAAGAAACCATGATGGGTCTCCAGGCATGGTGCATGACTGTAATCACAACCTTGAACAGGTGGAGGAAGAGGATCAACGTTCAAAGTCATCCTCAGCTACAGTGAGTTTGAGGCCACTCTGGGCTCTATGAGAACTAGTCTTAAAAAAAAAAAAAGGTGGTACACCCCTATAATCTCAGTACTTGGGAGGCTGAAGTAGGAGGATTGCTTTGAGTTTGAGTCCAGCCTGGACTAGATAGCAAGTATCAGGCTTAGCTACAGAGTAAACACCTTGTCTCCAAACCAAAAACAGCAAGTAAACAATCAAAGCTACAAATACACATGCTCTGATATCAACCTGTGGCAGCCCTGTCAGAGCCCAATGCTGAAGAGGTCAAGTCCATGGGTCTGGAGATAGAAGGGGGAGATGACCATGCCTGGAAGGGCAGAGAGTCTTTCTGGGGAACTGAGTTTAACAGGAAAACCCAGTGGAGAGAAGGCATGGCCCAATGGTTTATCATATGCAAGTGAATCTTTTTAATTTTTAAACAATTTTTATGTATTTGTGTGTGTATGCATGTATGTTGTATGCCTGTGTGTGTGTGTGTGTGTGTTTGTAGACAACCTCAGAGGGTCAGTCCTTTCCTCCTCCTCCTTTGAGACTGGATTTGTCTTGCTTTGTCTCTGGGAAGGCCAGTCTAGCTGCCCTATGAGCTTTGGAATTCTCCTGACTCTGCCTCTTATTGCTGGTTTTCCCCAGGGGCTGTTAATGGAACTCATGTGGGCAGACTTCAGAGCAAGTGCCTGTGACCATAGGGAATCTCCTCGGCCCTGTGCTGCGGTGGAGAGCTCAGTCAGATGGCCTGGACTTTACCGAGAGGTAGGACCTGCTGTACTTTGCCAGGGATTTATTTGGGCTTTTTTTCCTAGGGTGGTGGTGGTGAAATATTGTCTAATGTAGGCCAGGCTGGCCAATGAACTCTCTTTGTAGCTAAGACTGGCCTTGAACTATGAACCAAGTGCTGGGGTTGCAGGCATTCTCTGAGTCATTTGGCTTTTTGTCCTGTAAACTGTGCCTGAGATCCAAAGCAGGAAGAGAAGCAGGGCCTAGAGCTGTTTTGCCATATCAGAATGATCCTTCAAGCAGGGAAGGAGAGGGACTGGAGAGGATGAAAGGAAGCCAGATCAAAAAGGACTTTTGTAACCCAGGGTCCAGAATATTCCATTGTGACCTAGAAATTATTTTGAGTTTAAGGCATTTGAACGCTGGCTTTTCCCCTGAGCTTCTCATACGCCTAAAAGCAGAGTTTCACCAAAGAAAATAGTTATGCCAAGCCGGGCGTGGTGGCGCACGCCTTTAATCCCAGCACTCGGGAGGCAGAGGTAGGAGGATTGCCTTGAGTTCAAGGCCAGCCTGAGACTACATTGTGAATTCCAGGTTAGCCTGGGCTACAGCGAGACCCTACCTTGAAAAACAATAACAACAATAAAAAAAGGAAAGAAAATAGTCATGGGGGTGCTGGGGAGATGGCTCAGCAGTAAGACACTTGCCTGCAAAGCCTAACGTCCCAGTTTTTATTCCCCAAGTAAAGCTGGATACACAAAAGTGACACATACAACTAGAGTTTGCAGGGGCTAGAGGCCATGGCAAGCTCATTCTCTCTTCTCTCTCTGCTTACAAATAATTAGTTAATTTCTTTAAAAAAGAAGATAGGGTTGGAGAGATGGCTCAGCGGTTAAGGTGCTTGCCTGTAGTACCTAATGACCCAGGTTCAATTCCCCAGCACCCACATAAAGCCAGATGCACAGGGTGCTGTACACATCTGGAGTTGGTTTGCAGTGACGGAAGGCTCTTGTATGCCCATTCACTCATTCTCTCTCTGCAAAAAAAAATAAATAAAATGTTTTTTAAAATGAAAGCTAAAGGAGTGTAGGACTGGTTACAATGCAAACATCCAGACACCAAACGGCCTTGATATTCATGATTTCACAGTGCCTGATAAAACCTACACATAATGGAAGGAAAAGATGATGACACGGAAACAAAACAGAGACTAATTGAGAGGGAGAAAAGATGGGGCGGGGTGGAGGGATGGTCAGGGAATCACAATGGTTTATGGTCTATAATTATGGAAGCTATCGATAAAAAAGTTAAAGGAGGGCTAGAGAGATGGCTTAGCGGTTAAGGCACTTGCCTCCAGTGCCGAAGGACCCAGTTTCAATTCTCCAGTGCGCATGTAAGACAGATGCACAAAGTGGCTCACGCATCTGGAGTTTGTTTGCAGTGGCTAGAGGCCCTGGTGTACCCATACTCTCTCTCTCTCTCCTCTCTCTCTCGTCTCTCTCTCTCTCTTTCTCTGCATCTCTCTGCTTGAAAATGAATAAATAAAATATTTTTTAAAAAAGTTAAAGGAGGGCTGGAGAGATGGCTCAGCGCGCTGTTAAGGCACTTGCCTCTAGTGCCTAAGGCCATGGGTTCAATTCCCCAGGTCCCACATAAGCCACACCCACAAGGTGGTGGCCATGGTGCGCTTTCTCTCTCTCTCTCTCTCTCTCTCTCTCTCTCTCTCTGTATCTCTCTGCTTGAAAATGAATAAATAAAATAAATATTTAAAAAAAAAAGTTAAAGGAAATGGGGGCTGGAGAGATGGCTCATCAATTAAGGTGCTTGCCTACAAAGCCTAATGACCTGGGTTTGATTCCCCAGTACCCACATAAAGCCAGATGCACAAAGTTGTGCATGCGTCTGGAGTTCATTTGCAAGGGCTGGGGGCTCTGGCTGTCTTTGTCTCTCTTCTCTCTGTCTTCCTCTGCTTACAAATAAATAAGGAAAACTGTTAATAAAAAAAGTTAAAGGAAAAAATTTAACAAAAGAAAATAGTCATGAATGTTCTTGCTGGAAATAAGAAAGCGGTTTAGAGTCAACACCAGAGAAATCCGGATATACACAAACATCTCACAAGGAACTCAGTTTTCCCCTGTCAGCAAGATATATTACCTCCCAAATTCTACTTTCTACATGAATAAAATTCTGTCTTTCTCTCACTAATCAGTCCTTTGTATACTTCAATTTTTAAATTTTTGTTTATTTGAGGGAAAAATGGAAAAAAAATGGATAGCACCAGGGTCTCTTGCTGCTACAAACTCCAGACATATGTACCACATTGTACATCTGGCTTTACATGGGTACTGAGGAATTGAACCTGGGCTGGCAGGCTTTACAAGCAAGTGCCTTTAACCACTGAACCATCCCCCATCCCCCTTTCTTTTCTTTGTTTTTTCAAGGTAGGGTCTCGCTTGAGCCCAGGCTGACCTGGAATTCACTCTGTAGTCGCAGACTGGCCTCAAACTCACAGGGATCCTCCTACCTCCACCTCCCGAGTGCTGGGACTAAAGGCGTGCACACCACACTGGCTTGTTGCTGTGTTTTAATAAAGCTGCACTTCTCAGAGCAGCAGATCCATCTACTCGTTCTGGTTTCTGCCCAGTCTCCTGGGGTAGCCACCAGAGCATTGCGGACTTCCCTGGCAAAGGAGAGAGATCTCTCAAAGCTTTGGCATTGGCATACAAATAAATCCTCTGGCTTGTTGTTGGTCCGTGGGTTTTCTGTTTCAGATTCTTAGCCAGAACTGATCACATCATCTTTCCTTAAGAAAGGAAAAAAAAATTAGCCAAAGGAAGGGTAGGGCTGCTTATAACACAAATTTCCAGACACAAAATGGCCTTGATAGTCACAATTTTGCGGTGCCTGATGATATCTACACAGAATGGAGGAAAAGATCATGACACTCAAACGGAACAGAGACTGAGAGGGGGAAGAAATATGGGAGAGGGTGGGAAAGGGGAGAGAATGATCTGTAATTGTGGAAACTATCAATAAAAAGTTTTCAAAAAGGAAAATTAAAAAATTAGACATAGGGCTGGAGAGATGGCTCAGAGGTTAAGGCCCTTGCCTCCAGTGCTTAAGGCTCCAGGTTCAATTCCCCAGGACCCACATAAGGCAGACCCACAGGGTGGTGGCCCTGGTGCTCTCTCTCTTTCTCTCTGTCTCTGTCTCTCTCTCCATCTCTCTCTCTCTGCTTGAAAATGAATAAATAAAATATTTTTTTAAAAAATCTTGGCCAGATATGGATTAAAGGTGTTTAATCCTAGCACTTGAGAGGCAGCTAGGAGGTTCGCTGTGAGTTCGAGGTCAGCCTGGAAATTCAGTGTGAGTTCTAAGTCAGCCTGGACTAGAATGAGACCCTACCTTGAAGAAACAATAACAGCAAAAAAAAAAAATGCAATTGTATGCTAAAGAACAATGAAATGAAATTTAAAAGCACGGTTAAATAGAGAAAACTCAAAAAGATCTCAAATGGCTCAATTTATAATTGCAGAATTACATATGTACGATTATAGATTAGCACATTTGATACATAAGTAATTCAGAACATTTCCTGGCATGAAAGTTGCTCCATGAATGTTGTTCCTGCTGTCATTAGAAGTGCAGTCAGCAGGCATCGTGATAGTTAGAGGGAGAGGCAAGGTCAGAGTTGATTTAGACCGTTGTCAGGTGACTTTCACCTCCATAGGGAACCCTGGAGTAGACAAGGGATCGGGAAGATGGTAGGTCTCAAAACCAAAACCAATGAGGTGTTTGGTGGTGGTATAGTGCCTTCCAAAAGCAAAATCGAGCCAGGCATGGCGTCCCATTTCTATAATTTCAGTACTCAGGAAGCAGAGGCAGGAGGATTGCTGTAAGTTTGAAGTCAGTCTGGTCCATGAAGTGAGTTTCCAGAAAAGCCAGGGATCCATGAGATTTTGCCCCTACCCAACGCAACCCAAAACAAAAAAATCAAGCCAGAAGGCCTAGGAAGTACTTGAGGCCCTGGGTTTGATCCTTAGCACCATGTAAATAAAATGACATTAAACCACCCCAGGTGGTTTCCCAGAACTCGGGAAGCCCGGGCAGGAGGGTCCTGAATGGGCCGTGGTGAAGAAAGAAACCCTGTCGAAAAACAAAATCAACTGACTATAACCAATGAATGATTATTAAACTAAGGCAGGAAGATGATTCGACCTGGAAGGGAAGGAGACCAGGGGGATGAAGGGACCCGAGGAAGAAGAGCTCCACCTAGAGTCTCAAAACCTCTTGGATACAGAGAAGCAAGCGCTTCAGCACAACCTGCGCTGTGATGGCGTCCTTTTATGCCTAGATATTTTATATTAAAATCCATTGAACTTGACGTCAATCCTAAATGTAGAAAACTTTGAGTAGGACCTTTCTCCATTCCCAGACATTATGTGGTAGTTTTACAGCAAGATTATTAACTCTGTTTACAAGGCTTCATCCCAAAGATTTACAAGATTTAATGAATATCACTTATTGATTTATTTAGAGAGCGAGCGAGAGAATAAAAGCGCCATGTATGTGGCTTTCTCTGGGAACGGGGGGCTTGAACACTGTCAGGCTTTACGTGCAAGCACCTTTTACTTGGAGCCGTTCGTCCAACCCAGTGATCTAGATTTTTAATTTTATCATTTGTGATCTCGTTTAGGTTGCTTAGCAACCCTTTAAAGAGAGTTGCGAGATTCAAAACCCACCAAAAAGTTATACATGGTTGATGGAAAGACAGTGAGCTGTGACTCTTACAGAAGCCCCCTCCTCTACCCTCCCTTCCTTCCTTCTTCCCTCTCTCCTTTCCCTCCTCCCCCCTCCAATACTTTCTGATAACATGTAGCTTAAGATGGCCTTGAATGTACTATGTAGCTAAGGATGACTTTGAACTTCTGATCTTTCGGCCTCTACATTACAATACAGATTTTTTTCTATTTATGTTTAGGCACTGTTTCAGGAATTCCTGCCTGGAACCAAAAAATCTAATCAAAAATCCACGGCTGGGAGGTCATAATCCCTAAGGGGAAACTACTATTCTTGTCTGGCTTAATGGATATATTATGCCCACCAAACTGCCCACTAAATAGCTGTGTTTATGGTCCGTATAGTGATGTTACTCTCACTTTTGGTTAGAGAAGCTTCTCTTTTTCAGATGCTGGTGACCACTGGGGTGACTCAAACCTCCCAAAGTGCTGAGAAGTGACAGTGGTGCTGGGCTTGGTGGCGCGCCTTTAGTCCCAGCAGTCAGGAGGCAGAGGTAGGAGTGTGAGGCCACCCTGAGCCTGGGAGCTACAGCAAGACCATACCTTGGAAAAAGCAAAAGTAACAGGGGAGTGTCCATCACTAAAGGAGACATCTCTGTCACACCCACGAGGCTCAGGAACCATTGCGGCAAAGGTGGCAGAAAGAATGTACAAGCCAAAGAAAAGGGAGAGGTGCTTCCAGATGCGAAGTGGCCTTGGTAGTCATGGCCTCACAGTGGCAGATCTGCAGAATAGGACAAAAAAGATAACATCAAAAGAGGACTGGAGAGAAGGCTTAGCGGTTAAGGCATTTGCCTGCAAAGCAGGACTCAAGTTCGATTCTCCAGTACCCACATAAAGCCACATGCACAAGGTGGCGCATGCGTCTCTCCCTGCGTCTACCTCTTTCTCTCACTCTCTCTCAGAGAAGTAAATAAAGTATTTTTTTTTTGTTTTGTTTTTCCAGGTAGGGTTTCACTCTAGCCCAGACTGACCTGGAATTCACTGCGTAGTCTCAGGGTGGCCTTGAACTCACGGCGATCCTCCTACCTCTGCCTCCTGAGTGCTGGGATTAAAGGCGTGCGTCACCACGCCTGGCAAATAAAGTATTTAAAAAAAAAAATAGAAGAGAGGGCTGAAGAGATGGCTTAGCGGTTAAGGCATTTGTCTGCAATGCAGAAGGACCCGAGTTCAATTCCCCAGTGCCCATATAAAGCCAGATGCACAGGAGGGCGTATGTGTCTGGAGTTTGTGCTGTGCCCATTCTCTCTCTTATAAATAAATAAAATATATTTTAAAAAAATAGAAGAGAGAGAAAGAAGGGACTTCAATAGACAGGGTATTTGGGAGGGGGAAGGGAGAAGGGTGGAAGCAGATTATGATCATAATATATTGTTTATATTTATGGAAGTTGTCAATGAAAACGTTTTTAAAATATAGGACAAAAAATAAAAAAAAGAACAAAAAGAACAAAGAAAATAATAATAAAGAAAGAACAAACAAAAAAACAGGAAGAAAAACAATGTAGGATTTTTGTGAGTTCGAGGCCAGTTTGAGACCAGCGGCTCCCCAGGAAGCCTTTAGGTCTTCAGGGCTGGTTTGGGACTGCTGAGGCTTCCAGCCTGTGGACTGACTTTTGGGCTTGCAGACTGCTATGGTGGGACTGCTGTGAGCTAGTCCAATAAGCGCTTCCCTTTTCCTACGATTCATTCTGTTGGTTCTGTTCTTCTAGAGAACCCTAATATACTAGCCATTGTGAGTGAGTGGAAGGGAGTGTGTTTCCCCATGGCGAGAATTATCCCTTAGGCCTAGGTGGGACTGGAGTCTACAGGGGGTTATGTCCCTGTGGTCCTCAGTCTCTAAGGACCCAGTGGGACCCAGTGATCATAATTGGAACTTTAGAAAACCACTACCAAGCCAAGCTGGAACCCAAAGCGACAGACAACAAACTAGACAGCAATAAACAGAGTCAGAGGTCCTGGGTCACGTGTTTTCCCAGAAGCACTTCAGTCTCTTCTGCGCTCTCCAGCCTTGCACTTCAACCCCCCTCTTCCCTGACTTGCCTGGTAGCTTACCCAGTTAAGTACATCTGTGGGGCACAGTCTTGGAAGAGCAGCTCAGGTCCTCCCACTCCTGGTCCATTTCAAGGATGAGGAAAGATGAGGCTAGTCAACAACATGGACTCTTGACTCAGGTGCCAATCCATCCCTTTCTTCCTTTCTCCTGTGTCCATGTGCAGGAGGAGGGGCAAGTGGAAATGAGGGAGGTTGAAGTCCTTCCTTACACCCTGGGGAATGAGAGACAGGTCTGATCTGCCCAGGTAGCCTTGGCTTCTGAGAGCTCATCTTGCTGGGGGGGGTCCTCCAGAGCCCCCCCACCAGTCCTGTCCCCCATCTGTTGGCATCAGAACGGAAGGTAGCAGCTGGGGATCCCCAGGTTATGACAGTGGATCTTGGGACTCTGACTCGTAGCAGGCCAGGTCACCTGACCCCAGAAGCAGAAAGGGCCCTGCCAGGGGGTTCCCCAGCCACAGCCTTGTTTACCTCCCTATCTGGTAGGCCTGGGGCTGGGGAAGAGGACCTGGGCTGTTCTCGGTAGCAGGGCATCTAGGGATCTCTAGGCCAGCTTCCCAGGGTCCTGATATTTCCTGATATTCTCTTTCTCCCACTGGTAAGCAGAGTTCCTGGTGACTGTACCAGTGTTCAGATGCCCACAGGAAGCTTGGCCTGCCTGAGGGAGGATTAACACTGTCAGGCTCCAAGAGCTGCTGAGTCATGCTTGTTAGGCACCTGACGAAAGGCTGTGGCCACTGCCCAGCTCCCCTCCCTGCCTCCCATCTGTCTGCATGGCCAGGGGTCTAACAGGCTGAAGGGTATTTTCCTGGAGTGACAGCTGGAGGGGGTTGTCCGCTACAGAACAGGGTTGCTCTGGGCAGGAGCAAATACACCTGTCCTGTCCCCTGTAGCCAATCACTGACCCTTTTGGAGATTCCTAACCCTTGAGGTTTTCCTGCTCCCAAAGCCTAAGCCCTGGAGAGGCTGAGAGAGAAAGGGGCTGTTGAGAAGCTGGGCCCTGGGAAGCTGGCTCAGAGACCCACACTTGACTTTATGTGTTGATATGCGTGTATGTATGTGTGCATGTATCTCTCTCTGTCTTTTCTGTCTCACTCTAGCCCAGGCTGACCTGGAATTCACTCTGTAGCCTCACGTTGACCTCGAACTCACAGCAGTCTGCCTACCTCTGCCTCTTAAGTGCTGGGATTAAAGACGTGCGCCACCAAAACCGGCTCTATCCATCTCTTTTTGGAGACCCCCAGGCCTGCTTCCACTCAAGTGCTAAAATTATTATTTTTTTGATTTTGTTTTTTTCCAGGTAGAATCTCACTCTAGCCCAGGCTGACCTGGAACTGATATGTGGTCTGTGGGGAGTCCAGGAAGGTCCTTAAACTCTAAACCCTGAGTTCATGATTGCATTTAACCAAAGAATTGGACAAACCAAACTGAGAAGGATAATTATTAAATTATCACATTTATTGAGGGAAGTACAAAACCAAGAGAAGGAAAATGGACATACCCACGTGGTCTGAGAGCCCATGTGTGGGCCTGACGGAAACATGGAGAGAGGCAGGCACGAAAAGAAAGCGTAAAGAGCTCCTGCTGTGTGGGGGGCAGGAGGGGGTCAGCAGGGAGGGGTTCTTCTCTCATCTAGGGAGACTCACCTGAACCTGGAGTTTCAGTTGGGATGAGCTAGCAGCCAAGAGAGAGCGTGTCCCCTGGTAAGGGTTTTATAACCCCACTTTACCTTCTGGCTCAGGTGAGCCAGAGAGACAGCTGATTGTTCTGGGCTAGAGGTTGGCTCAGGAAGAGGCCAGCCAGGTTGCTAAATTCTGGGGTCTTAAATTAGAGCAACCACAATGCCAGGATCAGATTTGAGTTGTAGGAAAAGACATCTCCCCCAGGGAGGGGTTCAGGTTGTTCATGGAAAAACAGATTAGGCAAGAGGTATGCCAGATCACTCTTTGATCTCTGGCAAAGAGACTGCAAGGAGAGGCCCAAAGACATTCCTGCTTTTCACTTCGGGGCCTAGTCCTCCTCACTGCTTCAGAACTTTCTAGTTCTAGGATGGCCTCAAACTCATGGTGATCCTCCTACCTCTGCCTCCCAAGTGCTGGGATTTGTGTGTCACCGCGCCTGGCTAGGATGGCTTTACATCCCCAGGCATTTTCACTGAATTGCCCAAGGAAGGCCTTGAATTTGGGCCTCCCACATGGCTGAGAACACAGGCCTAAGCCACTAGGAGTGAATAAGCACCATTTCTTGATTCCTGGCTGGAGGGCAATAGGTCTGACCCCTTGGCTGCCTTAAGAGGCCCGAGACCCCTGTGCTGACAGGTGTCTGGGCGTCTGGGGACTGTTGGGCCACTGCTGCTTCAGGAAGTCTGGCCGGTTCTCCAGCAGGGTGTGGGCGAGTCCCCACATCTCTCCACTTGACCTGGGTAAACTCAGGCCTGAGTAGGGGTCCCGTAATTGAAGAGTTAGGGGATGGACACGGTGGATACCGGGTGAGTGTGTGGAATGGGCCACCACTAAGGACACTGAGCTTGGGGTCAAGGGGACAGCACGGTGGAGTCGGCCTATTTTGGATTGCTATGCCCAAGAAGCGGTCTCCTGAACAGGGACTTCAGGGTCCTCCTTTCTGCGTTGTGCACCCCCCGAGCTTGGGGGCGATACTGCTGAGTCACAGCGAGGCCCAAGGCTGAGCAGAACCTAGGAGGGGAGCCCAGGCCCTTGTCTCCAGCTGCGGAGGCCGGGGCGGCCCGGTGCAGCGGGGACGGGGGGGGGGGGGCCGGCCAAGGGGCTCCGGAAACCCCGAGCTGGGAGGTCGGGGCCCGCGCAGGGGCCCCCGCGCGGCGGCCTGGTGGGCGGGGCGGGCGCGGCGAGGCTCCGCCCCCGGCCGCGCTGGGCGGGGTTCCGCGTCTCTATAAAAGGCCGGGCGCTGCGCGCTTGTCGCCCCCCGCCATGGCGCCGCTCACCGTGAAGGCCTACCTTCTGGGCAAGGAGGAGGCGGCCCGCGAGATCCGCCGCTTCAGCTTCAGCCCCGAGCCCGAGGCGGAGGCGGAGGCGGAGGCGGAGGCGGAGGCCGCGGCGGGCCCGGGGCCCTGCGAGCGGCTGCTGAGCCGGGTGGCCGCCCTGTTCCCCGCGCTGCGGCCCGGCGGCTTCCAGGCGCACTACCGCGGTGAGCGGGCGGCGGGCGGCGGGCGGCGGGCGGGACGGCGGCTCGGGCCCCGAGGGAGGTCGGGCCGGTCACGGGACGGCCCCGCCCCAGGCTGGCGCACGCGCGGTGGCCCGTCCTGCTTGTTTTGAACGCAGCCCTGGCCGGCATCGAGCTCGCGCTGGACCCCGGGCGGGGCTGCAGCACGCAGGCCGCTCCTGCCAAGCTGTGTCTCCCCTTTTTAGAATTAAAATTTTTTTTTTGGCTTTTCGAGGCAGGGTCTCCCTCTCACCCAGGCTGGCCTGGATCTCACAGCGATCCTCTTGCCTCTGCCTCCCGAGGGCTGGGATTAAAGGTGTGTGCCACGACGTTCGATTTGCCAAATATTTTTTTTCTGTGTGATTTTATTGAGTCGTAACTCGTGCACTGGACACTTCATTTACCCATTTAAAGCGTATATTCATTTTTCTTCTGGAGATTCTTCTGTTTGAGATAGTCTCACTGCGTAGCCTAGGCTGGTCTGGATCTCTGGCCTCTTCAGTACCAGTAGGTATTCCTGGAGCCACCACGTTCAATTTTAGAATCTTTTCATCATATAGTATTTTTTTCCCCGCTTCTTGGTCCCTCAGGCCCAGGCTGCCATTAATTCGTGCATTCACCTGTATAACCAATACTATTTCACCTCCTGAAATAGTCCAAGGTTCACACCAGCACTTCGTTTTGTTTTTGTGGATGAAGAGTAGTTTGCTTTGATATGTCCCGTCTTGTTTATCTGGTCTTTAGTTGGTTAACATTGGGTGTTTACCACCTTTTGGGGCCCCCCCTTATATGGTGCTCCGCAGACTGGGCTCACCTGCAGCTGTAGTTTGGCCTGCATGATGGTACTTTTAAGACTGATTGAGCTAACAGAAAACTGGAAGCCTGCGTGGTGGTGCACAAATGAAAACCAGCACTTAGGAGGCAGGAGGTTCTATATTTTCTCTCTTCTTTCCTAACCCCCCCCCTTTTTTTGTTTGTTTTTTGAGGTAGGGTCTCGCTCTAGTCCAGCCTGACCTGGAATTCACTATGTCGTCTCAGGGTGGCCTCGAACTCATGGCTATCCTCCTACCTCTGCGTCCCCGAGTGCTGGGATTAAAGGCCTGCGTCACCACGCCCGGCTCTCTCTTTTTTTTTTTTTTTTTTAATTTGCCTGTCATCCTTGCACAGGAGGCATCCTAATCTCTATATCGTTCAGATTTCTCTTTTTTATTTTTTTTTTGTTTAAGGCAGGATCTCGCTCTAGCCCCTATTGACCTGGAATTCACTATGTAGTCTCAGGCTGGCCTAGAATTCACAGCAGTCCTACCTCTGCCTCCCTAGTGCTGGGATTAAAGGCGTCCACCACCACGCCTTTAATTTGCAATTCAGTTTACATTTTCTAGGCCAGCCAGAGCTGCATCGCAAAAACTGTCTCAAAAAACTAACAACTGGAAGCCGGGTGTGGTGGCGCATGCCTTTAATCCCAGCACTCGGGAGGCAGAGGTAGGAGAATTGCCATGAGTTCGAGGCCAGCCTGAAACTACAGAGTGAATTCCAGGTCAGCCTGGGCTAGAGCGAGATCCTACCTTGAAGAAAAAAGAAAAAAAAAGCTAACAACTGGAGACATACAAATGCACATTGTTTTTAATGTCTGGGAAGGGAGTGGGTAGATGGCTCTCCTCCTCACTCCTGAAGCCCAAGACATCTGAAGGCTGGGCCTCTTGCCACCTAACCAGGCTCAGGTCTTCTAGCTGAACATGACCTGGTCTGGTTCCATGTGACCTGTTACAGAGCTTTCTGAAGAGGCTACTGGCCCAGAGGCGGAGTGGCAGGTGGCCAGCTGTTGATGCCTTTGTCCACATTTTTTGCTTCTCACAAGCATCTGTGGTTCAGGGCCCTGGCTGTATCCGAGTGAATAGTAATCTTGCCTCTTGCCCCTCCCCCCAGATGCAGAGATGAAAACCCTGCAAGTAAGTGTCCCTTTAGCTGCTCTTCGTACACTGCAGCAGTGAGAAGCCTGGAGGCTGTACTGCCTTTTCTTCCTTCCTCCAGTGCTAACCCTGGGACCCAGGGCCTTTTGCCCACTAGGCAATCCCTCTCTCTACCTTTAGCCACATCCCCAGCCCTGATATACTGACTCTTAATAATCTAGATGAGGATGGGGACTTGGTTGCCTTTTCCAGCGATGAGGAACTGACAATGGCTATGTCCTACGTGAAGGATGACATCTTCCGCATCTACATTAAAGGTAAGGCAAGGGGCTGCTCTGGGGCACGGCCTGAAAGAAACCAGTTACTCCCTGTTTTGTAACAACAGGGCTTGGCCTGAGGAAACTGAGTCAGTCTTCTGAGAAAGGACGGTCTGGTTCCCAGGTCTGGCAGCTTCCTTAGGGGCATTGAGGAGGACTAGGCCACAGGTACGCAGGCTCCCTCCTGCTGTGTTGCCTGGTTAGCAAGCACAGAGACTGGGACTTCCTAAGAGCTTGTCGTATTCCGTTGCTGTTACCCAGCAACTGGATTCTGAGTGGACTGCTGTTTGGCCAACGGAGCCAGAGATCTTGTTGACTGACAGCCCTACATTGATGGTAGAAGGGAAGGCGGCCTAACCACTCCACCCTCCCTGCAGAGAAGAAGGAGTGCCGGCGGGACCATCGGTCACCGTGTGGTCAGGAGGCACCCCGCAGCATGGTGCACCCCAATGTGATCTGTGACGGATGCAATGGTCCTGTGATAGGAACTCGCTACAAGTGCAGCGTGTGTCCAGACTATGACCTGTGCAGTGTCTGTGAGGGGAAGGGCTTGCACAAGGAGCACAGCAAGCTGGTCTTCCCCAACCCCTTCGGCCATTTCTCTGAGGTGAGTGTGCTACCCCTTATGGTCCTGGTGGTGGTAGCCATGGGAAGGTGCAGAAGCCCATGACCCTGGCTGACTTCCTACTGCCCTGCCTTCTGCTTTTTCCTCCCCAGGGCTTCTCTCACAGCCGATGGCTCCGGAAGCTGAAACATGGACATTTTGGGTGGCCTGGCTGGGAGATGGGCCCACCAGGGAATTGGAGCCCACGCCCTCCTCGAGCAGGGGATGCCCGTCCTAGCTCCACAGCCGAGTCAGGTGAGGCTGGTGTTGGAACTGGATTTTGGATGATGAGAGAGAGTAGCCAGCCACCTTAAGTCCTGAATTCCTGCTCTGCCTATGATGAGGCTGGGTTGTCTTCTTTTGGAGGTGCTAGGGATTGAACTCAGGGCTTTGTACAGACTAGGTAAGTGCTGTGCTGTGCAATACCCTGATCTCTGTTGATATTATTTAATACTCAGAAGAACCCTGCAGAAATGAAGCATTTCCTTTTTCACAAATGAAGACTGAGATGCCAAGGCCACTCACTCCCTTCCTGCCTTGCCAGTTTGCCCTGCTGAAGTGCCCTGAGGGACAAGTGGGTGGCCTTCCTGAATCTCTGTAATGTATTTTGTTTCTCTTTTGTGTTAATTTAGGAAAATCAAGTGCTCAAATCTTAAAAACATGGTCATAGGGCTGGAGAGATGGCTCAGCGGGTAAGGCACTTGCCTCCAGTGCCTAAGGCCCCGGGTTCAATTCCCCAGGACCCACATAAGCCAGCCCCACAAGGTGGTGGCCCTGGTGTGCTCTCTCTTGCTTGCGTGCTCTCTCTCTCTCTCTCTCTCTGCTTGAAAAACGAATAAATAAAATATTTTTTTAAAAAAACAAAAAAACATGGTCACAAAGCCAAGTGTGATGGCACAAACTTGTAATATCAGCACTTGGGAGGTGAGACAGGAGGATCAGAATTTCAAGACTAGCCTTGGCTACATGAGACATTAGCTTTAAACAACAAAAACCCAAAAGCCCACAGTCACAAAGAACTTGGGGCTGGAGAGATGGCTCAGTGGTTAAAGCACTTGCTTTCAAAGCCAGATGGCCTGGGTTTGATTCTCCAGCACCCACGTAAAGCCAGGTGCACAAAGCAATACATGCATCTGGAGTTCATTTGCACTGGCAGGAGGCCCTGAGGTGCTCATTCTAATTCTCTTTCTCCCTTACTTCCCTTGCAAGTAAATTTTTTAAAAAAAGAAAGAAAAAGTGAAGAATTTATACATTAAAACTTGGCACGTTGGCACCTACCTGTAATTCCAGCACTTGGGAGGCAGAGGTAGGATTGCTGGCAGTTTGAGGTCAGCCTGGGCTAGAGCAAGACCCTACCTTGGGAAAAGCAACAAGAGACTTGCACATGGCCTGTGTGTAGTTTGAGATAGTCTCACCATTGCCCAGGTTCTTCTCAAATCCTTGACTCACAGTGATCCCAGCCCATTTTTTTTGTTCAAATATTAAGATTTTTTTTTCTTTCTTTCTTTTTAGAGGGTCTTGCTGTAGGCCAACCAGCAACTCACTATGTAACCTAAACTGGCCTTGAACTTGAGTCCCCTGCCTCAATCTCTTACATGCTGGGTTTACAGGTGTCTGCTGTCATGCCCAGCTGGGGTATTTGTTTTGGTTTTGAGTAAACAGCATATCTAAGATGCGGGTGTGGGTTCCAGAGAGGCCCTGAAGTGACCCACAGTGGATGAGGGATGCAAAGTTGGAAGGAGGGAAGAGAAAAGCACCTGAGTAGTCAGGTGTCCCAGCATGGGGATTAACTGGAGAGGGTAGGGACCTTGGCACAAATGTGCTAGGACTCAAAAGACATGGAATTAAGATTATTCTTGAAAAAAATCTACAGCTTGTGATCGGTCAGAGGATCCCAGTGTGAACTTCCTGAAGAATGTGGGGGAGAGTGTAGCAGCTGCCCTCAGCCCTCTGGGTAAGTGAGCTTCCTCGTGTTCTTTGACACTCCAGCAGCTTGATGACTCAGAGTTTGGCAAGTGACACCAGAAATGCTCAGAGGCACGGGCAGTCATGTGTTCTTGAGTGTTCTGTTGTTGCATAAAACCAACTTGCCAGGCATGGTGGCCCATCCTGTAGTTCTCAGGAGGCTGAGGTAGGAGGACTAGTGGGAGGGAGTTCCAGGTCCAGCCTGTGGCTGTAGAGTAAGTTCTAGGTCAGCCTAGGCTAGGGTGAGACCCTGCTTCAAAAACAAACAAAAAACACTACCCAAAGACAAATTTTTCTTTCTCTTCTTTTTCCTTCCTTTCATCTTCCCTCCCTCCATTTATTTTTGTTTTCAAGGTAGGGTCTTGCTCTAGCCCAGGCCGACCCGGAATTCACTATGTACTCCTTCTGCCTCCTGAGTGCTGGGAATTAAAGTCGTGGGCCACCACGCCCATCCTCTGACAAATTTTTGGACTTTGGACATGGAGCAAGGTGGAACCGGCTTGTATCTTACTGACATTCCAGGACTAGCCCCCTGGACTGCTCGGGGTGCAGCAGTCTGCAGTTCTCGAAGCCTGAGAATTGGGTAGCAGGTGGCTTATCTTTTCCCTTTCCTTTCCTTTTGTTTTTTGAGACTGAGTTTCACTTGAGCCCAGGCTGGCATAGATTTCATTATGTAGCCCAAACTGACCTCAAACTTGTGGAAATCCTCTAGTTCCAGCCTCCTGGATGCTGAGATTTCTCTCCTCCTGCTTTCTGGGGGTGAGGCTGTCCCAGTGCACAGAGAAGGTACTGGAGGCATATGCTCTGGGTTATGCTTGGTTTTTGTTTTTGTTTTTTAATATTTTATTTATTCATTTTCAAGCAGAGAGAGACAGAGAGAGCGCACCATATCCACCACCTTGTGGGTCTGGCTTATGTGGGACCTGGGGAATTTAACCCGGGGCCTTAGGCACTGGAGGTCAGTGCCTTAACCGCTGAGCCATCTCTCCAGCCCGGGTTATGCTTGGTTTTGTGCCACAATGCAGAGGAGGTCTGCTGAAGGTGGGTGAGCACAAGTGCCACCTCCCAGAATGCTGTGAGGTGGCCCCAAGTGTTGGCTCTGAGGCACACCTGTGTGCTTTTAGGAATTGCCTGCCATGTCCCTTTGAGAGCTGGGAGATGAGGTCTGTAGGAAGTGGCTGGGAAAGATGACTTCCGCTTTAAGATGACTGGTTGCAAGTGAAGCGAGCCCATTACTGCATCTGCCAGCCTGTGCAAAGGTTTTATGTTCGGTGTCAGAAATGTTGATGGGAAGAGCCCCTCCGCCTCCATTCTGTGGCTGTTGGGCACAACTATCGCTTGTTTCTGCTCATTCTGCCAGAGGATGCAGCTTTTAGGCAACAGTGACTTTGTGGTCTTGCTGCTACATTGAACAGCTGAGGTTGGGGTTTCGCTCTGTAGAGACGTATGCTTACCATAGTTGAGGCCTTGAGTCTGGTTCCCATCACACGTGCAAGCAAAGCAAAACAAAACAAGTTGCACCACATGGCTTCTGTACTGGAGGTGGAGGTTTTGATGCCCTTGACGCTGTGTGAGGAAGTAGTGGAGCATTGGTCTGGCTTGGAGATGAGTGGGGCCCGAGCCCCTGCCCCTTACTTGGGGCAAAGTGGAGGCCAGGAGGTATGAGGAACCAGGACACACAAAGCCAATAGTTTCCAGAAACAGGGTGGCTTGAACTGAGGAAAGCCATTTGAGCAGTCACTTCAACCATCTCCTCTCTGAGTAACTGAGCTTGAGAGATCACTCATATTTTAATGGTCCTTTAATTGACTGTTCTCAGAGGAAAGGCCCAGAGGGGAAGAAGTCCCACACAGCCCCTAGAAAGCAGTGACTGGGGGTGAGTCAGAGACGAGGCCTTCCATTGGTAGGTTCTGTGAGAATTGTCCAAGGGAGATCACTGGGGCCTGCACCTGGCTCAGAGCCACCATCACTGAAACCAGAACATAAGGTAGCTGGGCCTTCCTTATCACAGTATCTTTGATAAACACACAGGCTTTAGAGGCAGCAGGTCCGTTCTAAAGTTCATCTTCCAGTTGAGGAAACACCTGGGTGTACACTTCAGCTTTCCTGTTTGCTTGAGTTTTTTTTTTTTAAGCTATGATCTCATTTTAGCCCAGGCTGACCTGGAATTCACTCTATGTAGTCTCAGGGTGGCCTCAAACTCAGGGATCCTCCTACCTCTGCCTCCTGAATGCTGGGATTAAAGGTGTGCATCACAATACCTGGCTGGTTTTTTGTTTGTTTTGTTTTTTTGATAGGGGAGTCTCCCTTTGGTTGGCTGGAAACTTGCTGTGTAGACCATCTGGCCTTGAACTTTCAGTGGTCCTCCTGCTTTTCTCCTTCTTGAATGCTTAGATGTTTTTCTTAAGTGCTGGGAAGCACCTTGCACTTGCTAAGTATGCGCTCAATCACCAAGTCATCAAACTCTTCCAAAATGACAGTAAAACACTTGAACAAAAAGGGAGGCTGAGGGCTTCGGTTAAGGTACTTGCCAGCAAAGCCTAATGACCCTGGTTCAATTCCCCAGTACCCATGTAAAGCCAGATGCACAGAATGGTACATGCATCTGGACTTGGCAGTGGCTGGATGCCCTGGTGTGCCTATTCTGTGTCTTTGTCTCTGTGCTTGCAAATTTATAAATAAAGCAGATAGTATGAAACTAAACATTTACAGAAATTGGATTTAAAAGAAAAAGAGAGGCCAAAACAGGCAGATTTGAGGCCAGCTTGAACTACAAAGACTCAAGATAAAATACAAAAAACCTGGATGTAGGCCTATTCTCATTCTCTCTCTCTCTCTCTCTCTCTCTCTCTCTCTCAAGTAAACAAATAAAACATGTTTAAAAACAAAAAAAACCTGAATGTAGCAGCTCATGCCTTTCACCCTGGCTCTGGGGAGGCTGGGGCAGGAAGACGACAGTGAGTTTGAGGCCAGCCTGGGCTATGGAGTGAGTTCCATGCCAGAGAGACCCTGCTTCAAAACAAAAGTAGGAGGGGGACAGAAGAGCACCAGACATAAGAGCTGGAAATGTATGGAGCGAAGGCTGCACCAGGGAAGATGGGCTAGGACACAGGAGCCCATTCAGCCAGGCAGTGGCTTCTGTCAACCCTTTCAGGAGGCCTCACGTTTGTTAACTGGAGCACCTGATCTAAAGAAGGTTTAGCCATACAGGTTGAGGCACCAGCCTGGAAGTGAACATTAGGTATGAATGAACAGAGGGCCTAGCTGTCAGTTCCCTCTCCAGGCAGAAGATGGAGAGAGAGTCTCTTCTGAGGAGTCATCAAGAGAGAGGAGAGCTCCAGGTCTTGAAGGCTGACCCTGTCACCCTGCAGGTGGAAAGCTGACCCTGACAGGGCTTCCCACTGGCCTTAACTAATTGCCTCAGAAAGCATGTGGTGTATGCCATTGAGGAAAGCCTCTGCAGGTGGAAAGATGCCTCACGGGAGAGAATGGGCTTATCCTAAGGGAGAACAGGGAAGCTGGATCCATGGAAAGGCACAGGTACCATAAACAAAGTTCCTGAAAATGAATGACAGGAAAAAAAGAACTTTCAACTGGGTGTGATGGCGCACACCTTTAATCCCAGCACTGGGGAAGCAGAGGTAGGAGGATCACTGAGTTTGAGGCCAGCCTGAGACTACAGAGTGAATTCCAGGTCAGCCTGGGCTACAGCGAAACCCTACCTTGAAAAAAACTCCAAGCAAACTTACAAAGGCTTAGAGTCTGAGACTGTCAAGGGAATAGAGTTCAGCCCTCTGTATCGGGTTCTAATGCATATGAGGATCTGCTAACCTCGGCAAGGAAACATTAAGAAAAGACTGCACAACAGCCTGGGCCTTTAACCACTGAGCCATCTCTCCAGCCCCTCACGATTTATACAGCGCGATTACAGGTTAAAGCACATGTAAGAGGACATGTGGGTCAGATGCATATACTCTGCCACTTTGTATGCAGGACTTAGTGCATTCAAAGATACTGAGCGGGTCCCTGTGGTTACCAGAGGACGATACCTTCCAAAAATGAAGGAAACACAGGGGAAAAGATGAGAAAATCAGTCCATTTAAGATCAGAAAACTAAAGGGAGGTCATTCACTGACAGAATAGCAGGTAGTTCCTTGGTCTAGACAGTCATCTCATGTCTAGGACAGTGAGCTGGGCCTACTGTAAAAGCTTGGAACTGGAAGGAGGGCAGTGTGGGAAGTTAGGAATCCACTGGAACAAGTTCCTGCGAAAGTTAAGTAAGTGGTTGCAGGGGTGCTTGTCTGTAATCTCAGCACTGAAGCAGGAGATGGAGTTTGAGGCCAGTCTCAAAAAACAAGTCTGAGGCGAAGTGTTGTTTTTTTTTTTTCAGTCAGGAACTCTTAGACCTGTCTAAAATGTTTGTGGATGAGAGCAGAATAGGTTTTCTGATGGGCAAGGTTAACATTATGTCTTCACATTATCTCTACTAAGGGGAGACATGAATGAACCCAGAATGAAGAAGAGGAAGGAAGGGGAGAGAAAAGCCCTGGCCTGGGATAAAGGAAAGTGGTGGCTGTGCCTTTTGCTCAGAGGATGGTTTGTCTACCTCAGGGCACCCTTCATGGAAGATCAGAATACAAAGTCAGCCAAGGGATGTGTGCACTCAAAGTTAGGAAAAAAAAAAAGTTGAGCCAGGCATGGTGGTGCACGCCTTTAATCCCAGCACTTGGGAGGCAGAGGTAGGAGGATCACTGGGAGCTCAAGACTACCCTGAGACTAGTGAATTCCAAGTCAGCCTGGGCTAAAACAAGACCCTCCCTTGAAAGCCAAAGGGAGAAAAAGTGACATTTACATACTGGTGCTGCCAGAAACACTGAGACACTGGGTGTTGTTTTAGCCAAAGGTTGGGTGTTTGAAAGGACAGGACAGGAAGAATGGAGGTAAACACGAACTTGAAAGGGGGCCAGAGCCACCAGGGATCTCTGGGGAGTAGCAGGAGCATGATTTGGGGGAGGGAATTGGGAACGGTCACGGTAAGTCTCTGGGAAAGAACAGAGTCCTTAGATACAACTTGAGAAATGCTGCCGCCGCCGCCCTCCATCTCCTCATCAAAAGATGGCACCTGCCTCCCAGAGCCAAGCCCCAAAGTTCAGATGCAGATTTGTTGCATCGGGAGGCGCCTCTATGCAGGCAGTGTGTCTGCTGTGCGCATGTGCACTGTTCTTCGGGCCTGGCCCTGCCTGTTGTGCAGCCTGCTGTTCTGTCAGGTTAGGAGAAACAGGGTCCCCCTGGGAACCTTCTGGTTCAGAAGCTGACCTGCCAGGAGGAGGCTTCCAAAAATCAAGAGGATCTGGGACCAGGATTGGACTAAGCACTTCAGCCAATAGAGTTGTAACCCGTGTGCTTCATCTTACCCAATCTCCTCGGGCTGTGGCTCTTTGCTTGAGTCCAGCACTTGCACTGTCAGTGTCCTGACAGACTCTCATCTGCAGGGAAGGTCTCACTTGCAGCTTGCTTCCTTCTTGGCTCCAGGCATTGAAGTTGATATTGATGTGGAGCATGGAGGGAAGAGAAGCCGCCTGACACCTGCCTCCCCACAAAGTTCCAGCACAGAAGACAAGTGCGGCTCTCAGCCAAGTAGCTGCTCTTCTGAAGTCAGCAAACTGGATGGCACTGCCACAGCACAGTCTCTGACCGAGCAAATGAAGAAGATTGCCTTGGAGGCCAGTGGGCAGCCTGAGGTAGGCCTGCTTTCTCCTGCCACCGGAACTAGCCTCATCCTCAAGCTTGCAGTTATGTCTGTGGCATTTAAGTTGCTCAGAGCCTTCTGCTGAAACTTGTTAAGAAAAACGAAATAACATTTGGGGCTGGAGATGGGGATGTGATTGAGTGGTAGGACACTTACCCAGTACACATGTCGGAGGAAAAAAGAGACATACTTGTTCTTTGCAAGCAGCTCACTGCTGCCTCCCCAGGTTGTGCTATTTATTGCTCATGAGGAGTGTGTTCCAGGAACAGATGGAGTCTGATAACTGTTCTGGAGGAGATGATGACTGGACACATCTGTCTTCAAAGGAAGTGGATCCGTCTACAGGGGAACTCCAGTCTCTCCAGATGCCAGAATCTGAAGGGCCAAGTTCTCTGGACCCTTCCCAGGAGGGGCCCACAGGGCTGAAAGAAGCTGCCCTGTACCCACATCTTCCACCAGGCATGTGATTTTTTTTTTTTTTAATATTATTTATTTGTAAGCAGAGAGATACATACAGAGAGAGAGAGAGAGAGAGGAAATCCAGACACAGGCGCCACCTTGTGCATCTGGCCCATGTGGGCACTGGGGAATTGAACCCGGGTCCTTAGGCACTGGAGCTAAGTGCCTTAACCACTGGGCCATCTCTCCAGCCCAGGCATGTGATCTTGAGAGGTTTCATTTTCCTACTTTTCTCTTGGTGTATCCTGTCCTCTCTGGTCTTAGCAACACACAAGATGGAGATGGTGGATGACCTCCACAGTGAGCCTTATGTGTTATTTTTCTTTGGTATTGTTTTGAGGCTGGCCTTGAAACTGACATTCACATGCCTCAGCCACCTCGGTGTACCACTGTGCCTGGTTGTCTTCTGACTTGAGAGTCAACGAGATGATTGTGGCTTCATGTCTGTATGGAGCAGTAGGAAGGTTGTCTAATTTTAGGAATTTCTAAACCCAGAGATACTGAGAAATAAGTGACAGGAACCAGTTGTGGTGGCACGTGCCTTTAATCCCAGCACTTGGGAGGCAGGGGTAGGAGGATCACTGGGTTTGAGGCCAGCCTGAGACATAGTAAATTCCAGGTCAGTGTGAGCTAGAGAGAGAAGATCCTACGGGGGG
>PVHP010008293.1:19883-44299 GCA_004024765.1 Zapus hudsonius | reverse complement strand
AGATCTTCAGTAGTCATTTGACATTCTCCCTTCTGTGCTTCAGGGGTTTTTGTAGACTTGAAAAGCCTTAAAGTCCCTTCTATCATTGTGCTCATGAATTTGGTCCATGTGATGTTTTTACTAGCCAGTGAATTTTTTTAATTACAGAAATATGACAGTTATATTCTAAGTTTTTTAAGTTCACTATATCTCTTTTGAAATTTGAAGAATGTTTTCAACCATCAAAAATACTTTTGGGAGCCAGGCACAATGGTGCATAACTTTAATCCCAGTACTTGAGAGGCAGAGATAGGAGGATCACCGTTAGTTCAAGGCCACTCTTGAGACTACATAGTGAATTTCAGGTCAGCCTTGGATAGAGTGAGACCCTACCTTAAACAAAACAAAACAAAAACAAAATAACTTTTGGGAACTGGGGAAATGGCTCAGGGGTTAAAAGCACTTTCTCTGCAAGACTTGCATCCCTAATTTGAGAGTGCCAAATCCTAACCACTAGACCAAATCCAACCCTAGTTCAAATCCCCAGCACCTACATAAAGCCTGACACAAAATGGTGCATGTGTGTGTAATGCATGCCTACTGTAATGGGAGGTGGAGTTAGGAAAATCTCAAAAAACAAGATGGAGACATCCTGAGGTGGTCCTCTGTCCTCCACCTGATCACACCATGGCACTTGTACACTCATTTGAACACATAGGGACATGCATATACATGATTATCATACACACATATATCAATCAATCAATAAAATACTTTTCTTCCATTTTGCCATGGTCTTCCAGTTAATGTTCATGTTTTCAGAGGCACAAGGACAATAGTAATTTCTGTGCATTCTCCGTATTACCTGCTTCATGTGTTACCACTTTAAAGCATCCTGTAATCACTCGTTTTCAGCTGAGAGCTTGTATAGTAGAGGTGTCTCATTAAATCGTATCTGTTTAGGTCATACCAGCCAAGGAATGACAGATGGATCAGTAGGAGCAAACACAGTTTCAAGGAGACTATTTAGGTCTTTGAGGTAGTTCAACCCAAGATACTTTGGGTGGGGATGAGGGGACCTAGGTAAATTAAGGAACAATTGGTAGGTGTGAGATTAGAGGGGTAAGAGATGGCAGATTCCTGGATTAAGTGTGTCATGCACCTCAACTCTGCCCATTGCATGCTCCTAAGTAAGTAGTTCAGTTCCTTTGCTACCTTCTGTGGGACCCTGAATCAGATGGCCACACTGTTTTTTATAGAGCCTGAACTTCTCCATAACAGCATCTGTTTCTCCTTGTAACTGTAAATTTACCCCACAGCCTGTTCTTACTTGAGCCATGGGCTTAGGCAAGTCTGATCTTTGCTTCTCACAGGACTGGGGTTACAGACTATGTGCATGGCCAAGCTCAGCTGATCATGTGGGTTCTGGGGATCAAACTCTAGTGTTCTCAGGCCTCCTCAGACCCTCATACTTACAAAGGAAGTGCTCTTAACTGCTGACTCATCTCTCTGGCCTCATAGTCTAATTTAGAGCCACAGTCTAGACCAAAATACCTAGATAAGGTATTATTAGTGATCTAAGCAATTCCAATGAAATTTTACATCTTGCAATGCTTCTTTTTTAACAGGTGTTCCTCTTCTCTTGCTTAGGTTCTGGCTTTGGAACAGCCGCACATCTAATTCCTGAAAGCCGTTTTCTATGTGAAGCTAACAGAGGATCAGAACGATGCCTCCACGGCCATCTTCAGGTGAACTGTGGGGCATCCACTTGATGCCCCCTCGAATCCTTGTAGAATGTTTACTCCCAAATGGAATGATAGTGACATTAGAATGCCTCCGTGAGGCTACACTCATCACCATAAAACATGAACTGTTCAAAGAAGCAAGAAAATACCCTCTCCATCAACTTCTGCAAGATGAATCTTCTTACATTTTCGTAAGTGTTACCCAAGAAGCAGAAAGGGAAGAATTTTTTGATGAAACAAGACGCCTTTGTGACCTTCGGCTTTTTCAACCCTTTTTAAAAGTAATTGAACCAGTAGGCAACCGAGAAGAAAAGATCCTCAATCGCGAAATCGGTATGAAACATTTTCAGCTTTGACATTGTCATCCTGTTCAAAATTGCAGAAGCTCAATCACTGTTTCATTATTAAGAGATTTTGTCTGGCTGGGCGTGGTGGCACTTGGGAGGCCGAGGTAGGAGGACCACCGTGAGTTTGATGGCACCCTGATACTACAGAGTGAATTCCAGGTCAGCCTGGGCTAGAGCGAGACCCTTCCTCGAAAAAACAAAACAAACAAAAAAAGAGATTTTGTCTGAACCAGTTACTTTGTAATCTTAAATAGTTTTCTCCATAAAAAATCTTCATAAATTTGAAGAGGTTTTGGAAATATTTTTAACTTCTTGATATTCTGTGAGGTTTTCTATAAAAAATACCATTTGTAGAAGGATTTAGATTTGTTATGTCCCAGTTTTATTACTCTGGAAAAACGATGATGAGTTATATTGCCATATATTAATAATTATTGGTATATATCATTAATATATTATTATATAGTTAATGTATCACATAGCATAATTATTAATGTATCAGTGTATATTAATAATATGAATGTGAAAGATGTATTGTCTATATAAGACCTTAACTCTTACAGAATATATGCATCATAGATTTTTTTAACCTAGAGAAGCTTCTTGACCCTATTCTACTCTTCCAAATAGACACATTTCTCTGTTTATAAGAAACATGTCTGTTTGCTAAATTTTCAAGGTTTTGTTATTGGCATGCCTGTGTGTGAATTTGACATGGTTAAAGATCCAGAAGTTCAAGACTTCCGAAGAAACATTCTGAATGTCTGCAAAGAAGCTGTAGATCTTAGGGACCTCAACTCCCCTCACAGCAGAGCAATGTATGTCTACCCTCCAAACGTAGAGTCCTCGCCAGAACTGCCAAAGCACATCTACAATAAATTAGATAAAGGTAAGAGAACTGTCACTGTGGGAGGATGCTCTACCCCTGTGCTTACTGTGTCTACCTTTTTCCTAGCTCAACTATCAAGCTCTTGAAGGTGGAGGAGAACTATACTGACAGGAGTGTTCAGTACTGAGAACACAATTTGTAGACAATCAAAAGACTGATTTGGTGGCATGTGTATGCGGTGTTGATCCTCAATAAAACTGAAGGACTGTGAGTGTAAAGCACTCATAGGACACTAACAGAATTAGATAGAACTGCTTTTCTTTTTTAAAAATAGAAACAGGAGGGCCAGGTAGTATGGGTCCATGGTAGAGTGCTTGCCTAGCATGTGCCAGGCCCCAGGTTTGATCCCCAGCATCTAATTAAAATAAGCATAAATAGATATTTTATGAAATTTTGGGAATGCTGAGTACATTCTTGTTATATATACAAAGAAAATTTTTCTAAAGTACAGTGATGAAGTCTGCTCGTAACAAGTGATGATATAGATGCATGACTATTGTGCCAACTTCTCTGTGGAACTGAACATGAAAATGTACAAGTTTGAAGCATAAATGCCATTGTTTCATATATTTTTATATTTTTCAAATAAAGTGATTTTTATTTGAAGTTATAAAATCTGTTAACTCTTACAAGCTAGGAAGTATAAAATTCTGTTAGAATAAGGTGATATTTTATTTGTGTTTTACCAAGTACAGATTTTTTCTTAGAAGTAGTTTGTTATTAGAACTAGTTTAATGCAATATAATGTGTCTTTTTCACTCCTTCAAACTTTTTTTGATTGTTTGAAACCAGATCTCACTCTGTAGCTCTGACTGGCCTGAAACTCAGTATGTTGCCCAGGCTGAGCTTGAGCTCATGGCAGTCCTCCTACCTCGGGCTTTCAAGTGCTGTGGTGACAAGTGCCTAGCTAGCAAACTTTATGAAATAGAATGTTCTTTTTACTTTTTAGTACTTACGAGAATTTTCCATCATATTGGATCACAGTTCAGAGGTTCAGTTGTTTCCATGTATACATCTTAGAGGGCGAGACTCCCAGCTTATTTAGCTTAACAGGAGAAAATTGGAAAATTAATTTTCCTCTTTCTTTTGCATTTCAGTCCTTTCTTCCTCATCTTTTCTCTTTCTAATTCAGTATCTCCAAGTCTCCTTGGTTTTGTTTTTTTCTTTCCATAGTTTCTTGTCTTAGGCATTGTTAAATCTTTGATAACCATCATGAGTTACACCTTGAGATAGTTGAGTAGGTCAGAATGCAAAATAGCTTGGTCTTGGGTCCTTGTGATTCACTAGTCCAGCAAAATAGAAGAGTTAAATATTGTTTGGAAGTCCTATCAGATATGAATATTGTCATAGTCAGCCACATGCCCCTGGGATGAACCTCCAAACCAGGCACAATTATGGGAGGAAGGGATTTATTCAAGTTACAGATCCAGGGAAAGTTCCATAATGGCAAAAGAGGCTGGCCCCCTTTCACAGGTCCAGAATGAGAAAGAGGCCATCACCAACACCACATACATACACACCAGTAAACAGGAAGTTGGGAAGGAGGGGAGATTTCCTTCCCCTGGAGCTTCCTTACATCCTGCCCCCTACCAAGAGGGCCACCCACTCTGGGAGGAAAGGCTCACTCTGGAAGAGTAACCTCCTCCTTTAGTTAATCCTTTCTGTAAATAGCCTCAGAGACCCACCCAAGATTACTAAACAGGTCAAATTGACAAAAAATTTAACCATCTCAAACATTTTGTATTTCTATGGAATATTTTCCTAATTTGGTTGATTTCTATTATGTTGATTAGAAATCATTTCTGCAGGGCTAGGGAAATGGCTCAGTGCTTAAAAAGCACTTGCTGCACAAGCCTGATGACCACAGTTTAGAACCCTAGCACCCATGCAAAGCCAGACATAAGTAGCTCACATCTATAATTCCAAGCACCAACAGCAATGGGAAGTAGAATCAGGGAAGTCTGAAGCTCAAAGACCAGGTATCATGGCATTCACAGCAGCAAAACAGCAAGAGAGATTCTGTCGCAAAGATGGAAGGCAAGGATCAACACCCCAAGGTTGTCCTTTGACCTGTTCATGCATACATCATATACTCAAAAAGAATTATTTCTGCTATGGTTAGGGTCATGGGTACTTTTGGAAACTTATCTTTTGAAAAGTGAAATAGACATGATGATTACATCTAATAATGTTTTCCCATTACAGGACAAATAATAGTGGTGATTTGGGTAATAGTTTCTCCAAATAATGACAAGCAGAAGTACACCCTGAAGATCAACCACGATTGTGTGCCAGAGCAAGTCATTGCTGAGGCAATCAGGAAGAAAACCCGCAGTATGCTGCTGTCCTCAGAGCAGCTGAAGCTCTGTGTGCTGGAGTATCAGGGCAAGTACATCCTGAAGGTATGCGGATGCGATGAGTACTTCCTAGAGAAGTACCCACTCAGTCAGTACAAGGTGAGTACATTTCCAGATTATTCATTTACACATAAAAGGAAGCACACAAGAGCTGGTATCTGTATGGTTAGGACTATTTTTGACAACTAGTATTTGTAAGTTTACTTTTTATACCACTTTTTATGTAAGAGTTTAAAAAAATGTGCCGTTATTCTGACCACAAAATATAAAATATTTCATGACTTTCATCTTCTCCCAAGCAATGACATGGGAATTGAATTAAAATAGACATTTTGGTTTATTAAGATCTACCATTGCCAGTCCTTTCTGCTCTTTTCCTGTTCACTAAATAAATCCCTGTAAGAAGCAACCATAGCAAGCACATTCCAATACTGATTGATAGTACCAGCCAAAATAGCCCTTGCCTTCAGTCATTCAGTCTACAAGGGTTTATGTGTGTATATAGTAACACTTACATTAAAAATCTATTTCCTGCCTTCCCATAATTCAGACAAATGCATTTAAATTTTTTTAGTAAAATTGAGTATAATTTTTTAGACTCTATTATTTGGGGTATTATCTATTATTTTTGTTGTTGTTGTTTTGGGGTGTTTGTATTTTGGTGTTTGAGACAGGGTCTTATGTGTCCCAGGCAGGCCTTGAACTTGCTATGCAGCTGATCATAACATTGAACTCCTGATCCTTCTGCCCCTACCTCCCAAATGCTGTAATTACAAGTATGCAGCACCACCTTATTTAAGGCTTAATTAGGAGGTCTTACTGTTTAATGAAGCAAAAATTCTTAGAAATTGTTTCCACAAGGAGCAAGTGGACAACAATCCTGGGAAGAGACATTATTACAACTTAGTACATTGAGTGGCAGAAGCTTACCCAAAACTGCTGCTGCTTCTCTATTAGAATGAGTAGCCTCTGATCCTTGATTTTAGTTTTATTTTTCTTCCAGCTAATGATAAGAAATATAGCATCAAAAGTTTACCTTATTTTTCTCTTTGGTGTAAATATAGTCAGAAGTTCTTTGTTAACCTCTCAAATGTTAGTATCTTAAATGTTATGAACAAGTAAATGCTAAGAAATGTGCTCTATTAAGTTTGCATTTTAAAATCACCTTTGCAGATTAATAGGTAAATTCTCAAAAATGCTCTTACACGTTTTCTTTGATTGAAAGACCTATGGGAAATGGCTTCTTCCCTCACTCCTTGATCTTTTACAGTATATAAGAAGCTGTATAATGCTTGGGAGGATGCCCAATTTGATGCTGATGGCTAAGGAAAGCCTTTACTCTCAGCTGCCGACAGACTGCTTTACAATGCCGTCCTACTCCAGGCGCATCTCCACAGCCACACCATACATGAATGGAGAGACATCCACAAAATCCCTCTGGGTTATAAATAGCGCACTCAGAATCAAAATTCTCTGTGCAACTTATGTGAATGTAAATATTCGAGACATTGATAAGGTAAGGTCATATGATTCTGCTTATTATTGATGGAAACCTTTTTATGGAGCTAGATCATCTGCTGTGGACGAGAAAAACATTCATTCTCAGAATGTAAAAATGGGGCATGAATTCTATTTGAGTTTATGTCTAAGTCAGATTTTTCCCAGCTCTGAGTTTTCTCCGTAATTCTAAGAGCCATAATTGTAGGCTTTTCATATCAGAACTTTTCTAGGATCTGTTGGGCTGAAAAGTGTGATATGACCTAAAGTGAGCCTTTTTTAATAGTCTTTATTAATCCCACATTACGAATAATACATGTCATGTAACAAATATAGATGTCTTTATGAGGTGTTTCTCTAGCTACCAGAATTTTAAGTAATATTAAATACCAGTTTATCTTTTAGGAATATGAAAACAGGTGGGGAATCATAATGGCTTATGATCTATGATCATGGAAGCTATCAATAAAAAGTTTTAAAAAAAGAAATACAAGAACATTTGAATCACATGCCAAGCTTCAAGGGGTTGTGAACTGCATTCACTTTTCAGTAGTCTGACATCCATCATTAATAGATTATGTCAGCAACAAAAGTTGAGGAATCTCTATCATCATTATCTTACCACATATACAAGGAGACCTGCATGTAAACCAAGATGTCTCACTGACTATCTCCTTCACATCAGTTACCTGATTGTTTAGCATGTGGTTCTGTTGTGTGTGTGTGTGTGTGTGTGTGTGTGTACACACATATACATACATATATCATATTCTCTTTTCTTGTTTTAGATCTATGTTCGAACAGGCATCTACCATGGAGGCGAACCCTTATGTGACAATGTGAATACTCAAAGAGTACCTTGTTCCAATCCTAGGTAAGAAGATTTTGACATATTTCCAAAGGTCATGGATTTGTTCAGCAGTATGGCCAAATAAAAGTGAGATATTCTTGGCTAGAGAGATGGCTCAGTGGTTAAGGCACTTGCCTACAAAGCCTAATGACCCAGCTTGATTTCCTAGTACCCATGTAAATCCAGATGCACAAAATGGCAAACTTCTGGAGTTTGCAGTGGCTGGAGGCCCTGGCACACCCATTCTGTGTGTGTGTGTGTGTGTGTGTGTGTGTGTGTGTGTGTGTGTGTGTGTGTGTGTATCCGTTTTCTCTTTTCTCTCTCTCTCTTGCTTGCAAATAAATAAAATAGTTTCAAAGTTAAATAAAATATTTTCAAAGTGAGATGTTCCATGTCATTAGTTTTATATAAATTGTGCATTCCCAGACATTAATATAGAGAACAGAAAGAAGACTTTCTACTAAAAGAGCATCAATCACTCTATTGGTTCTAAAGTTTTATTGAAAAGATTTTTCAGTGTCTTGTTTCCATTTTTTCAAGGAGATAACAGATGATTGTCATGGTTTTATTCTTGCCCAACAGTTCAGAGCTAACCTACTCTCTGGGGCAATGCTGGCACAAAGTACCCGGTCAGAAGTAGCTTATGAGAGGAAAGGGTTTATTTTGGCTTACAGGTGGCAAACATCAGCAGGAGAATGAGGCTAACACTAGCAAAGAGAAGCTAGCTCTAACACCCATACATGGACTCCCCCCCCCCCAAACAACACACCTCCTTAATCATGGCTTCATTTCCCAAGTTGCCACCAACTGGGGCCCTAGCATTCAGAGTACATGAGTTTATGGGAGACACCTAGTTCAAACCATCCCAGGCAGTCTCCTTAATTACTCCAAGAATAGAAACAGAATTCATTTGAAGGTTCTTTGAGAACAAGGCAGTTTCTTAGGGGGAGGAGAAGTTACTGAGAACCCTTAAAATTATGTTAGATGTAACAAAGAATAAAGAAGTAGAAGTTAGAATAATCCCAAAGTTCTTAGCCCTCCTATTTCTTTGCCCATCTCCCTCTCTTTCTGATCTAATATAGTGCTTTTTTATTTTTAAAAAAAAGGTTGATTTAAAATTCTATTGTGCAAAAAATAAGTGTTTCCATAATACAGATTATTTTATAGTAAAAGAGCAATTATTACTTGAAGTATACATTTAGGTTTGATCAGTAAAACAAGAGGACTTTGAAGTGTGACTACAAAAGACTGAAGGGTGTGTGTGTGTGTGTGTGTGTGTGTGTGTGTGTGTGTGTGTGTGAAATTTGGCTAAATAGTTCCCAAATTGGTGAACATTATAAACCTGCCAATTTAATTAGGTCCCTGCATAATACTGAGTATATTGGTCCAAGCTGTTTCAAGAACCAGGAACAAAGCTTTATAAAAATAAGAGGTTAGATTTACTATTTGGTTGAAATGTTGAGGTTTTAGTAAATTAAAATAACTGCTTACACTGGTTATGGTGGTGGATGCCTCTAAACCCAGCACTTGGGATGCTGAGGTAGTAGGATCACCATGAGTTCAAGGCCAGGTTGGAGCTACAGAGTGAGTTCCAAGTCAGCCTGGGCTACACTGAGACCCTGCCCCCAAAAGACCATTTTTTTAAAAATTCCTATTTATAGTATATTTTTCAAAACATTTCCTGAAAATAAAGAACTTAGGGTTTGGGGGAGGCTGCTCAGTGGTTAAAGGTGCTTGCTTACTAAGCCTGCCCGCCCAGGTTTAATTCCTCAGTGTCCCCATACAGCCAGATGTACAAAGTGGCTCAAGAGTTTGTCATTCATTTGCAGGAGCCCCTGGCATGCCCATACACTCAGAAAACATACATGCAAATTAATAATTTTCTTTTTAAAAAAAAAAGAATGTAAGGTGCCCTTGTACATACAAGTGTGTGTGTGTGTGTGTGTGTGTGTGTGTGTGTGTGTGTGTGTGTGTGTTGAACGTTAGAAAAACATGCTTCATAGTGCTGGCACCAGGAGACCTATAGGATGTAGGTGTTCAGAAAGTGTGTAATACTCCCTCATGAGAGTACACCACACTTTATGTTACTATTGACTCTTTGTGTAAAACTCCCTCATGAGAGTACACCACACTTTATGTTACTATTGACTATTTGGGTTATTGCAGTTTGAGGATATTTCAAATCTGCTGTTAACATTCTGTACACAAACATTTTTATGGTGATTCCTAGTGGACCTGGGTCATGGGTGGGTGTGTGTGTGTGTGTGTGTGTGTGTGTGTGTGTGTGTGTGTGTGTGTGTGTGTGTTAATTTTCTATAGATGAATGCTTTGGTTATAAAAAATTATATCCCTAGTCTCAGTGTGTGAGGTTTCCTGTAGTTTTCATTGTTTCAACCATTCTCATATAGAAGGAAATCTCTGTGAGATTTTAATTTCCATGTTCTGTGTGACTAGTCATTTTGATTGCTTTTTCAAGGTTTTGGCCATTTCCTTGATTTTGTAACATAAGTGTCTGTTTAGTCCACCCTTGCCTGATTTCCATTTGCCTTTTTCTTGATGAATGCTGTTAGTGTACTTTAGATAAACTTTTTTTTTTTTTTGTCTCGTCAATTGTCCATAGGTGGAATGAGTGGCTGAATTACGACATATACATTCCTGACCTTCCTCGTGCTGCTCGACTTTGCCTTTCCATTTGCTCTGTTAAAGGCCGAAAGGGTGCTAAGGAGGTAAAGTAGTGCAAAGGGAGCATCTAGTCACGCTCCCTTTTGACATCTTTGCTTTAGAATTATGACTGACCTTCTTTACAAAATGAGTACCTTTTTGATTATGTAGCCCAGGCTGGCCTGGACACACTGTCCTCAGCCACTGGAGGACTAGGATGATAGGCAGGTGCCACTGTGTCCAGCTACTTTCATAAATACATCATATAAGAAAATAATCAGAGAATTTAAGAAATTTATATATAATGGCAAGGTATGTATTAAATTCACATTGATATGATTTTAAGTATCCTGAGTGGATGCTGCTGTAGTTTGTTCATGGCTGTCTGCATGTGTGTCATGCCTGCATTGGCTCATACTTCCTACTTACATGGAGATTCAAGTGGGAAAGGAGAAGAAAGGACTTAAATCTTTAAAAATTCATGGTGATTTTTGGGAAAGTTTAGCTGTTGAATTCTTCTTTCCAGGGAAAAAAAGTGTTTAAGAAATGCATTGTGTAAATTATTCCACAGGCTCATAAGTATTTTCTTTGTTTTGTTAAGGAGCACTGCCCACTGGCCTGGGGAAACATCAACTTGTTTGATTACACTGACACCCTAGTATCTGGGAAAATGGCTTTGAATCTTTGGCCAGTGCCTCATGGATTAGAAGATCTGCTTAACCCAATTGGTGTTACTGGGTCAAATCCAAACAAAGTAAGCATTTCATTATCCCAGTTAGAGTTCTTATGACAGCCAGGCATCATATATATGTAATGACTTTCTTTTATTTCAGGAAACCCCATGCCTGGAGCTGGAGTTTGATTGGTTCAGTAGTGTGGTGAAGTTCCCAGACATGTCGGTGATTGAGGAGCACGCCAACTGGTCTGTGTCCCGTGAAGCAGGATTCAGTTATTCCCATGCAGGACTGGTAAGCATATCCTTGAGCTTCTGTGAACAGAAGGCACATCCTTTGTATATTATTCTTGCATAGGTGCACTTGACCTATAAAACAGCATAGCAGCACATACATTTTCTATATGCTCTTATTCTTTCCACAACTCAGCTTCTTGCTGGATTCGGTGCCTTAGCCTGCTTTCATTCACAAAAAAAGTATCTGTTGAATGCCAGCTACATGTGAGACACTGGGTAGTCACTAATTATGAGGTTGTGAACTGAATAGACTCCATTGATCCTTGAGTCTAGTGGTGAAGGCAGACATGAAGCAAAGAGAAGCAGAAATACAAGATTTTTCAGTGTAATACGTGCCATGAGGGAACAAGCAATGGTGTAATAAGAATACTAAGATTCAGGGGCAGGGGTGACACTCAGGAAAGACTTCTCTGAGATAGTAACCTGGAGTCTTGAATCTCATTATTTTGGGATAAGAAAATGAGCAGCCCTGTGTTCATTCCCCTTCCATGATGGTTCATAATGTATATTAGCCAGACCTTCTAATACAGATCCCCAGTTTTCCCAACACCATTTGTAAAAGAGTCTGTCTTTTCTCCAGTGAATTTTTTTGTCAAAAATCAGATGACTGTAGCTGTCATGGGTTTATATATGGGTCATCTATTCTGTTCCATTGCTCTACATGTCTCTTTATTCCAGCACCATGCTGTTTTTGTTGCTTTAGCTCTGTAATATATTTTAAAATCAGCTGTGGTGATACAGCCAGCCTTATTTTTGTTGCTCAGAATTGCTTGGCTCTTTGAGGTTCTTTTTTGAGTGTCTGTAAATGAATTTTAGGATTTTTTCCTACTTCAGTGAAGGATGCCATTGGAATTTTGATAGGGATTGCATTAAATCCATCATCTTTTTTTATTGATATATTTATTATCCATAATTAGATATATTGTACGAGCAAATCTTATGATGGAAGACCCATTTCCTTCTTCCCTGTCCCAAATCCACTAGGTATCTTCCTCATTGGGCTTACTGGATTAGTCCATGGAGTAAGGGGTTATGGATTATACTAGAGGTACCTAGTTCCCCCCTCCCCCTTTGTGTGTTGTTGCTGAGGGGGGTGGATATTCTCCCCCACCATGACTCTTACATTCTTTCTACCCCCTCTTCCACTCAGTTCCCTGAGTCATGGTTACTTCATCTTAACTGGAAAACCCTTATCTCCTTTTTTAAATCTCACTTAATTTTTACTTTTTAAAATATTTTTATTTACAAGGAAGACAATGGATGTACCAGTGTCTCTTGTCTCTGCAAATGAACTCCAGATTCCAGATGCATGTGCCACTCTGCATCTGGCTTTAAGTGGGTACTGAGGAAATTGAGCCCAGGCCAGCAGGCCTTACAAGTGCCTTTAACCACTGAGCAACCTCCCTAGCCCTTACTTTTTAAATTTAAAATGTTAAATTTAACATTTAACAACAATTAAAAGGATGTGTTCAGGCAGGGAACATCAAAGGGCTTACATTTTTATTTTATTATTTTACTGTTTTCTTTTCCTCTTACACCACAAACACTAGCAGGTTATAGGTCATAAGGTAGTAGGAAGGGATCTCATGGGGAAGAAGAGCCAGCAGCCAGCTTCCTCTTCTAGTATCCCAGTGTAGCTTTACAGTTAAACCTCTGTGTGCTTAGTGGGAATATTCATCAAGTGATTAGATTTGTTCCCCACAAATACTGTCTTCAATTAGTATGCTCTGATAAAGATTATTTTGTAATAGTTAATGAGCAATGTAAGGTATGTTGAAAATTAATTGTACCTTTTGTACAGATCACTCATGTATCTAGGGAAAGATATATGGCAAAGAATACCACATAAAACATTATTTTACAGAATAACAGGCTGGCTAGAGACAATGAGCTAAGAGAAAATGACAAAGAACAACTCCGAGCCATCTGCACACGGGACCCTCTATCTGAAATCACTGAGCAAGAGAAGGATTTCCTATGGAGTCACAGGTAAGGGTGACAGTGAAGAGGCTCTGGAATCTTTTCTCTTCCTTGTTTTTAGAAAAAAAAGTTAGTAGGTTACACTGAAAGGGACATTGGGCAGGGCAGTAGCAAGAATGTTGGTTTTCTGATTGTTTCTTGATTACAGAATAAACTAACTTTGGGTGGTCTTACCATATCTTTTCTTTTTTAAAAGACAGAATTTCACCACACAGTAGTCAAATCTAATCTAAAGGTCACTAAATAACCCTGGCAAGCCTCAAACTCCAACTGTGTTAGTCCTTCCTCCTCAGCCTTTTGAGTGCTGGGGTGCCCCAGCTACTAGAGTAAGACATGCATCATTTAAATGTTATTTTCTTATTACCATTGGCTTTGTCAAAACTGGGATTGTTGCTGATGTGGTGGCACATGCCTTTAATCCCAACACTCAAGATGCAGAGGTAGGGAAATCACCGTGAGTTTGAGGCTACCCTGAAACTATGAAGTGAATTTCAGGTCAACCTAGACTACAGCAAAACCCTGCCTTTAAAAAAAAAAAAAAAGGATTTTTATCCAGAGAAACATGCTCTGTTGGTGCTTTGCACAGTTAAAGTTATTGTTTTCCCCTTGTATCTCAGGCTCACTTTACAGACAAGGATATCCTTGAATTTCTGATCCTCCTGTCTCCAACTCCTGAATGCTAGAATTAAAAGCATGTGCCACCACACAAAAAATTTTGGCCCTGGAGATTGAACCTAGGGCCTTATGCATGCTAAACACACAGTGTACCATTGAGTTCTGTCCTCAGACTCTGAACACTTAAAAACGTCTATGTGTTTATTTATAAGAAATAGAGAGTATGAGTCCTTACTCTTCCACCTTACTTGAGACAGGCAGGCTTCTCTGGATCTCACTCTGCTGCTGCTGCTGTTCATGCTGTGCTCACCAAGAGCTTCCAGGAAATTCCCATCTATGGCTCATAGCTTCCAGCTTTTTATGTGTGGTCTGAGGATGAAACTCTGGTATTCCACCCTGAGAAGCAAGCACTTTATTCACTGAGCCATCTCCCCAGCCCTTTCATGAGATTCTTAAAAATATAATTCAAGGAAAACCCCTTGCTTAGTTCCAGACTACTTACTTACAACTTGGTCTAGAGACTACATGTTTAGAAATTTTCTTTCCCTTTTATTGAAACTCAAGCAGAGCGAACATTTTATTCAAAGCTTAAGAGAAGAAAAGAGGGCAGAGCTATTAAACAAGAGAGTCCCCGAGTGGGTTGTCCCTCCTTCCGTTTCTCTTTAAAGAAAGAAGTCATAGCACAGTGCCTTATTTTCACTTAGAAATTATCCTGGTACTTTTGGCACTGGTATATTTAGCTGAAGCAGCTGCAGTTAAGTTCTGTCCCTTGGCCTCAGTGGACGTGGTAAGCCTAGGTCAAGATGTACATGTGGGTGAAATTGAGTATCTAAAGAGTAAGGGACAGCTTAGCTGGTCACTGAAATTAATTTACTGTCTTCCATAGGGATTTCCTTTTGTTTACCATTTAAATTGAATCTACATATACATGCAAATATATGTACAACACATTAAATTCTAACCTCTTCTGATTTAGTTTAAAACTTATTACAGATTGTTTAATTGAGGAATTAAACAGCTAGACTTTTGGAATAACATGAAGAATGTTTTTTGTTTTGTTTTGTCTTTCCCAATAGACACTACTGTGTAACTATTCCTGAAATTCTACCCAAATTGCTTCTTTCTGTTAAGTGGAATTCCAGAGATGAAGTAGCCCAGGTAATGCATGTTTGGGATTACTGAGCAACTATTGCACCAAATTAATGAGTCACTGAAATCCTTTACTGTTAGCAAATCTGCATAAAATTAGGAGATGAAATAGACCATTAATTTTTATGAGAAAAATGCCATTCATATCATGTCTGTAGTTAAAACTCATTGAATTGAAATTTTTAAACAGGATCAAAGGAGGTCTTTTATTTGGACTAATTTTAAAATCTGGAGTTGACTGTTGTAGAGAGTTCTGGGTTTGCATTCTGTGTGTGTGTGTGTGTGTGTGTGTGTGTGTGTGTGTGTGTGTGTGTGTTGCAGTGTGTGCAATGCAGTGTGTGCATGTGCCTTTGTTGCACCCCTTACACTTGATGCAGAGGCAAGAGTGGAGTGTTTGGTGTCTTGCTTTTCTGCCTGGTCTGGTTTTGAGCCAGAGTCTCCTTTTACTAATTCCAGACCTTGCAGGCCTCTGAAAATTCTCTGGTCTCTGCTCTCCTTTGAAACTGGGGTACATGTGTGCATGACTATACCCAGATGTTTTACATGGGATCTGGAGATTTGAACTCGGGCAGTCTCAGGGCCCCTTACGAGGGAAACACAGTTAACTGGTAAGCCATCTCTCCAGCCTGGTTGTGATTTTTAAATAGGATTTTTCATCTTTCTCCATGCCCAGATGTACTGTTTAGTAAAAGACTGGCCACCAATCAAACCAGAGCAGGCCATGGAGCTTCTGGACTGTAATTATCCAGATCCTATGGTTCGAAGTTTTGCTGTTCGGTGCTTGGAAAAGTATCTAACAGATGACAAACTTTCTCAGTACCTGATTCAGCTTGTACAGGTAAGGTAATGTAAAATGAAAATCATGTTTTATCTTACATTCATGCAAGTCTCCAAACCAACTGTTTTATGCTTTAAAAAACATGTATGATTATTAATAGTATCTACTGTATTTCTGTAATTTTTCTTTAAACTTGGCCATGTTGAAGTGGGCTTGATTCATTTGAATTTTTGTTTGCTCTTTCAATTAACTAGGTCCTAAAATACGAGCAATATTTGGATAACCTTCTTGTGAGGTTTTTACTTAAGAAAGCACTGACAAATCAGAGGATTGGGCACTTTTTCTTCTGGCATTTAAAGTAAGTCAAATTCATCAAAACAGAAGAGGGCCTCGTTGGAAAGAAGCAGAGGTTCAGTGCGAGAAGGGACAAATGAGGGAGCTAGGAGAAGATTATGATCAGAAGACATTTATATATGTATAGAATTGTCAATCAAAAGATTTTTTGAAGCCGGGCATGGTGGCGCACACCTTTAATCCCAGTCGGGAGGCAGAGGTAGGAGGATCGCCATGAGTTCAAGGCCACCCTGAGACTACATAGTGAATTCCAGGTCAGCCTGACTAGAGCGAGACCCTACCTCGAAAAATCAAAAAAAAAAAAAAAAAAAAAAAAGATTTTTTTGAAAAGTCGAATTATTTCCCAAGCAAATGCTCCTCTGAATTACTTACATTCTTTGTTTTTGCTTGGCTAGAATAATTTTCCAAACTGAAAATAATATTGTACCAGTGAGTAATCCCTGAACCTTTTCCCTTTGAAATTAAATAAGTAATTAAAGTCAGGACTTTTATGAGAGCTCAAATATTTTTAAAGGCTTTGATTAGCTGAGTAAAATTTGCGAGGTACAGAATAGTATTACTTACGGTTCACTACATGCATACATATAGGCCAAGATATCCCAAAATAAAATTCAGAATTTGGAATTCAGAACAATAATAACAAAGCCCCATATCTCTCCAAAGAAAATAAGCTGATCTGAGTGATAAAAAGCCAGGTATGGTGGCTCATGCCTTGAATCCCATCACTAAGGAGACTGAGGAAAAGAGATCACTGTGAGTTTGAAACTAACCAAGCTACTAAGTGAGTTCCACGTCAGCCTGGGCTACAATGAGACCCTGCCTAAAATTTTTTTTTTCAAAATTTAAAAAGAATGATACATATTTTACAGGGCTGGACATTGTACTGCCAGTGCTTGGGAGCTGAGGCAGGATGGTTCTAGGCCAGCCTGTGCCCCACAGTGACATTCTGCATGAAAAGAATGAAAAATAGTAAACATTCTACACACTGTGAGATAGTGCTCCAAGGTAGAAATCATAATCCCTACCCTTTTTAGTAAATTTAGAAACAGATTTGTTTGTACTACAACTTTTCTTGAATGTTAAAATAAATGAGACCTAAAAACAGCTGGGTTTTAAAATAACTTAAACTTAGAGATTGTGCAGAACAGTGTGGCCAGAGGGTAAGTCATATCATTAACCTCTTGGCTCCTCACTGGTCCCTTCCTACTTGCTTCATTAGTTTTAGTCTAATTTCCTTTTTTTTTTTTCCCTTCTATGTCCTCTACTGAGAATAGTGAATGAAAAAGTAGCTGAAATAAACTTATTTATTGAACTTACATATCCAAGAATTACCTAAAATTCTTGACAGTTTTCTTCTAAACTGTGTTTTGAATAATTTTATTGTCATGAATATAACATCAGATTAGAAAGTGAACTTTCCTATATTCAGAAATTGTATGTGTACACAATTTCAGAATATAGGAAATATGTTAAAATAGGAAATATTCTATTTATATAAATAAAATATATAAATAAATAGTATATAAATATTTATATAAAAACATACATATATATGAGTTATATATGCACTTTTTTATTTTTCTGCATTTCTCTAGGTCTGAGATGCACAATAAGACAGTCAGTCAGCGGTTTGGCTTACTGCTGGAGTCCTACTGCCGTGCCTGTGGGATGTATTTGAAGCACCTGAATCGACAGGTGGAGGCCATGGAGAAGCTCATCAATCTAACTGACATTCTCAAGCAAGAGAAAAAGGATGAGACTCAGAAGGTATGTGGCTCTGCTATTTCTCAGGCTGTCCTTGTTGAGGTGCTGGTGTGCCCTTGCAACCAACATTAGGACTTAGACACAAATTCCTCTGTCTCTCAGCTGTGTGGATTTAGATACCTTATTTAGGCTCTTAGGACTCCTTTCCTCAGCTATAAAATGGAATCGTTTGAATATAAGGGGTACCCAATAAATATCTCTCCCCTTTCCATTCCTTTCCTTTCATATAGCTGCAAGTAGTTAAAATGGGTTTTTTTTTCTGTCTCTCATTTGTTATCTTAGTAGTGACCATGAAAGTGAGTGAAAAGTGAGCTTTCCCCTTTCTAAGTTTAAAACGGACTCAGTCACTCAGTTAATATTTACCACACTCTGGATTCTAGTGACCTTTTCCCTTTTCCTGTTCTTCACTCAGTCCCATCTGCTGGATTTTCAGTGGCCACATGAGCACTGTGCTGAACAGATCACTTTGTGCCACTAGTACAGGAAGCCTCATTACTGAGTCACCCAGGGCAAAGAAGAAAACTGAACAGTACTGGATTGAGTTCCTACATTTTTATTGACATTATTGGAAGAAAAACCAACTTTTAAAGAGTTGGTCTGTTATTCTGAAAGAAATGTGTCAATTTCAGTGTCATGCAATATGGGATTAATTGGTTTTATTGGGGTGGTGATAGTTTACAGATTCAAATATAGGTTATTAGAAAATAATTGTACTATTTCTGATATAATTTCTGGGCATGAAGGGACTAAACTGCTTTTGTTTGTTTTGCTTTACTTTGCTTTATTTAGTTTGAGGCAGGATCTCACTCTAGCCCAGGCTGACCTGGAGCTCACTCTGTAGCCCAGGCTGGCTGTAGATCAAGATCCTCCTCCTTCAGCCTCCACCACATCTAGCTTGGACTGCTTTGAAAGGACAAAATTGATTCATATTGCAGCTGAATCATAAAAAGCCAGGGCAGTAGAAATAGTTGGAATATAAACATCTATTTTGTGCTAGGGTTATTTTTATATCACAGATTGGCTTCAGTGGCACCATGGTTCGTTTGGAGCATGAAACTTATTACTCAGATCACTGTTAGCTTGAATGAGATTGTGATGAGGCCTAGCGCAAGCAGTTCCCGTGGGTGGTTTTGTGAGTTACCGTAACAGTGAGTAATACGGTATGGGAAGCAATGTGCTGACATTGGAGTCTCACAGACAGTAATAAGAACTGCCTAATCAGAGGCAATGAAAAGAACTTTATTACTAAGATTCCAGTAAAAAAAAAAAAAAGATTCTGAATTCTTAGCTCCCAGCCCTCATTTTACCACTCATAATTTATATTTGTAGAAGTTGTAAGTTTGCTAAAGTAAAAAGAGATAGTACCAGGTATTGCATAACAGTTTAATGGTCTGGGTGCTGGTGTTTCTTCATACTGCATACTAGACTCTGGTTGTGGTGTGAGCTTCTTAGAGCAAATGTTTTGTGTTTTATGGTAGTTTTTTTTTTTTTCAGTCCTTTCAGCCTTACTAGATCTTTTGTACCCAACAAACTATGAATGTTTTTTTAAAAGCCTAAATGTCAGATTATCAAGCAAAGATAGCATGATCCCTATAGGTCTTATCCCGAAAGATCAGTAGACTTTTCTTTTAAAAGACCAGACAGTTTTCTAGATTTTATAGACCATGTAACTTGACCTTACCTGCTCATCTCAGCTATTCCAGGGTGAAAGCTGCCAGCGTGTGCAGGGTTGTGTGGCTGCATTATAATACATCTAGATTTACAAGTCAGTAACTGACCTGCAGACTGTGGTTGAGCAGCCGCACTCAGCCAGGGTGAAGACCCATCACACTCCTGCCCTGTTCTCTCCTTGAGCATGGGATCCTGTCTCTTCCAAATGCAGTTGTCCAAGGGATGGCAACAAAGCCAACTCAGAACTGAGTTCTCAGTGTGCAAAAGGGATGAACAACTGGTTTGACTTTTTTTTTTAAGGTTTAGAGAAGGAAAGAAGAGAAAGTTCAGAGAGCTCCTCCCATGAGGGAGGCAAGAAAGGGTAAAGCCCCTGGCTTGACCTTTTATGAAACCCATTTTCAACTTGGATTATGCTTTTTTATCAGGTACAGATGAAGTTTTTGGTTGAGCAGATGAGGCAACCAGATTTCATGGATGCCCTCCAGGGCTTTCTGTCTCCTCTCAACCCTGCTCACCAACTGGGAAATCTCAGGTAAGGTGCTTGCCCAGGACTTTTATTGGTATAGTTAAGTACATACTTTTCTGGGTAAGTCTTAACAAAAGTCTAACCATCCAATTCTTGCAAAACAGGAATAATAAGACTACCTTAAATTAGAACCCCACTCATTCCGAATAAATTTTTGCTACTTTGGTAACAGCATTTAAAGCCTTCCAGGGTTAGAATAATGGAATATAGTAGCTATAAAACAATGTAAGCTGGGCATGCATGGTTGCACACACCTTTAGTCACAGCATTCAGGAGGCTGAGGTAGGTAGAAAGACTGCCATGAGTTCAAGTCCAGCCTGGGCTATATAGTGAGTTCCAGGTCAGTGTGGCCTAGAGTGAGACCTTGCCTTGAAGGAAAAAAAATAAGGATGTATTTGTTGAAAATTTGAAATTATATAAACATTTTAAAGCTTAATACTCTTCTATTTATACTTGCTAGTAATTCATACATAAAATTAAGAAAGTTTTAATTCTTATGTCACTTCAAACAGCTGCTATACATTTACCTTAAAGTAAATTCCAGGATTAAAAGATATAATAAGAGACTGGAGAGATGGTTCAGCAGTTAAGGCGCCTGCCTGCAAAGCCTAGCAACCTGGGTTTGATTCCCTACTGTCCATGTAAAGCCAGATGCACAAAGTGGCGCATGTGTCTGCAGTTTATTTATAGTGGCTGAAGGCCCTGGCATGCCCATTCTCTGTCTCTCTTCTTTCTATCCCTCTTTGCTTGTAAATAAATAGTTGGTTTTTTTTTTTTTTAAAAAGGATAACAAAGCTAAGTGTATGGTAAAGTCTTCAACTATCTTATAGGCTTGAAGAGTGTCGAATAATGTCCTCTGCCAAAAGGCCTCTGTGGTTGAATTGGGAGAATCCAGACATCATGTCAGAGTTACTGTTTCAGAACAATGAGATCATCTTTAAAAATGGCGATGGTAAGGGAGAGTGGTATGAGCTTATGATGCCTGTACTTTTCTGTCTGTACACACACAATATTTATGAACCATGAAGGCCACATGTGAGACAATAAAGACTGTTAAGTAGATGTCTTAACCTGTGTAATATATATATGGAAGATTCAGGAATGTAACTGCAAATCATTATGCTTATTGTGCTAATAACTGAACTAAGGTGCTAAGAGGCGTGGCTGTAGGCAGACACTTCTTGTCTACCCTAAAGGTCGAACCTCTCCAAAAGATCCATCCTTACAGTTCTAAACCTAGTACTTTCCCCACTTCCCAATGATTATACATGAACAGTTGAGCAAGACTTCCCTCAACCCTTGTAAGCGCCTGGGCTGGCTAAAAATTTAATTGACACAAGTCATATTAATAGGAATGGGAGGCAACAATTATGTACATACTGCTTGGGAATCCCATAGAGTATGAGAACCAGAGAAGAGTCTGATTAAAGCTTCCATACCAGCATGAGCTACAGAAAGGAGTAGAAGCTGGTTTGACAGTTGTAGGAAGACAAGGGGAGGGACAGTATGATTACTAAAGTTAGACAGGTAAAACAAGCAGATCAGTATAGTTTACACACTCATAATCTCAGCACTCAGGAAGTAGAGGCAAGAGATTCGGAGTTCAGGGTCATCATCAGCTACAAAGCAAGTTGGAGGCCAGACTAGGCTACATGAAAACCTATCTCGGGGGAAGGTGGAAATTGTCTTGGAGCAGCCCTCAGAATAGATAGTCTGTGTGGACCTGGTGTTTACCTCCAGTTGCTCTCCTGTGGTGGAGGTGGAATTTGCTGACTGATCCCACAATGGTGCTTGAGCACCATGTATTCTGGAACTGCTCTGTGTACTAGATCTTGATGTTATTGCAATGTCTGCCTTCTCAAAAGTAGCTAAGTCCAACAGGAGGAGGAGCACTCAACAGATAATAACAAAAATAAAATGACAGTCATAGTACAAATGAAGACTGAATCTGCAAGAAACCACATGTAAGAAGGTTCTGATTCATGTGGGTGTCAGGCTGCAGGAGAGGGAGGCTCCCGGCAGCTTTCCATTCCGCAGTAAGGCCTGATGACCCCACTATTAGAATACAGGCAAGTGTTCAGATTTAAGGATGCCTAAAAATAAATGCTTTAAATCTATGTAAAGCTTTGTGAAATATATCTTCACTCTTGTTTTTGTGCAAACACTTTGAGGGCTAAATGTAGCTGTGTTCTGTTTGAAACCTGTGATAGTGTGGTTCTCTGATTTGTGCTTATGGTATTAAATGGTGATACTGATACATATTTGAATTTCAGATTTACGGCAAGATATGTTGACACTTCAGATCATTCGCATTATGGAAAATATCTGGCAAAATCAAGGTCTTGATCTTCGGTAAGGAATCAGCCTATATGCTGAAAGTTATCCTAAAAGAATAAACTATTAGTAAATATTAATTGTAGAAACGTAGAGGCATATATAGAGAAAAGTATATAATCATAATGGAAGTTGATCACAAGGTAGTGCCTCATTTGTTCTCCTCTTAGCTCAATAGCTAATGAGATTCAGCCAAGGGAACAGCCATCTCTGATATGCTCAAGTGCCCCAGAGTGTCACTGCTAGGAATGGGACATACAAGACAAAAAGGCCCTCTATTTTATTCAGTCAAGACTTTCTCTAAGCTTTTTTTTTATTAATTTTTTAACAAGTAATTTATTTAAGACAGATAATGAGTGTGGGTGGGTGCACCAGGGCTTTCTGACACTGTAAACAAACTCCAGGCTCATGTGCCACTTTGTGCATCTGCCTTTATATGGGTATTGAGGAATCAGACCTAGGCCATAGGCTTTGTAAGCAAGAGCTTTTAACCAGTGAGCTCCAGCCCTTAGTTGAGACTTGAAAAGCAAGTTTGATCATACTAATTTTCAAATTCTAAAGCTTGTTGTACATCTTTTTGTCTTGAATCAACTTTGCAGCAAAGTTTAAGAAACCACTTGAAGTTTTTCAGGTTCATGAAAGTAAAATGTTCTCTGAAAGTTCATGTGTTTGTTTGAATACATAATAGGCTGATGACCCTATTGTGAAGGTTGCAGAACCTTTAGGAGGTGAGCTTTGCTAAAGGAAGGAATTCACTGGGGCCGGCCTTGAAGTTTTATAGCCCAGCCCCACTTCCATTTTGCCCTCTGCTTTCTGACTCCCACTCCTGCCACCGTTCCTTTGTTACATTGAAACTGTATGCAGAACAAAGCTTTCCTTCCTGAGCTGCTCTAGTCAGGTGTTTGTCACTTCCAAGATTTTCGAATGTTTCAGGTTCTAGTTGTTTCTTCTATTCACTCCCATTCTCCTCCTCCTTTGGGACCACTTTCCCCACCTTCTCTTCTCACCTTTGTAGTTTTTACTTCCGACTTACCTTTTTGCAAATCCATAAAAGTCATCCAAGCTATAGCCATCTCCTGTAAAGGTACTTTTGTCTGTGTGCCATGAGCCAAACTGAGTTGTAGCATGGTGACTTAGAAAGAATAGATAATGCAGGTGAAGGTTTGTGTGTGTGCTTCTTCAGAGATTAGCAAGTGGCTTGGATATAGACAGAACACACATGAAAATTCACAGTAACACCTGTTTGTTGCAGAGAAGAAAGCGGGCATTTCAGCTACCCATTTAGGGCACATAGTTAAGTCATCTTCAAATTCTTAACTTCTGATCCATAGTTTCATCCATGCTTTCCAGGGCAGTTAATGTGGTATTAATATTATACCAATCAAATTTTCTTTTCAGTGTAGTCCTGTGTTGTCAGAAAGCCACATAGGCTGGCAGCACCACTCCCAAAGAAAGGGAGGCTGAAAGAGAGTACAGAACTCACAAGGGTAAAAGGTTTAAACAACTCCAGAAAAAAGCATCTAAGATTAATATTGGAAATATTAAGGGATTTTTGTCTTAAAATATTTCCTGGGTATTTTTAGTTAAGGGAATTAAAATAAAAACATTTTTGAAGTTTAATTTTAAGTAAAAAGTATTTAATTTAGCCGGGCATGGTGGCTCATGCCTTTCATCCCAGCACTCGGGACACAGAAGTAGGAGGATTGCTGTGAGTTCAAGGCCACCCTGAAACTACATGGTGAATTCCATGTCAGCCTGCACTAGTGAGAACCTATCTCAGAAAACAAAAAAAAAATTATTTAGGGCTGGAGAGATGGCTCAGCGGTTAAGGCACTTGCCTCCTGTGCCTAAGGCCCTGGGTTCAATTCCCCAGGTCCCACATAAGCCAGACCCTACAAGGTGGTGGCCCTGGTGCGCTCGCTCTCTCTCTCTCTCTCTCTCTCTCTCTCT
>PVHP010008293.1:0-19783 GCA_004024765.1 Zapus hudsonius | reverse complement strand
GCTGTAGATTATAGCTGTAGATTTTTATGTAGCCAGAATAATAAAATGGAAGAAAACATGAAATATAAGAGAGAATGAGCTGGAGCACCTTAAGAAATTCTATATTCCCCCAGCAGGTTGAGAAGAGTCTTGCAGAGAAAAGGTCAGAGGGTTGGGAATATCAGGCTATGTAATTCATAGAACCCAAAAGAAAGAAAAGACACACAGCTGGAAGGGTGGGGCATCTGGTTTAGAAAAACAGGGTTGTGAAAAAGCCCTGGGAGCTAAGGACTTGCCATTAACTTGACAAGCTTACAAGAGAGTGGTAGAGGTCCATGAAAGCTCTCCCCAAAGAATTACAGTGAGAAAATAAACCGGAGTAGAGTGTTTAGAGAACTTAAGCCAGGGGCTAAGGAGACAGCTCAGCATTACAAACCCTTCTGGCTTGGGTTCAATTCTCCAGTATCTAAGTAAAGCCCAGTGCCCCAAGTGGTACATGTATCTGGAGTTCATTTGCAGTGGCAAGAGGTCCTGGTGTGCCAATTCTGTCTCAAATAAATAAAATGAAAAGTGAAAAAAAAGCTTGAGCATGAAAAGTAAGGTAGAAAGAGCAGACAGTAGCTTGTGAGGGGAGCAGAGCAAGAGCACTGGGCTCTGAGTATCATGGGCAGTGGGCACAGTGGCCATAGATGCTGCCTCTCCACCTCAAGTTCAGTGTCACAGATAGGAAACCCCCGAAAAATCACTTCTCCCACAGCGCAAAATATGGTTCTACCAAAGAAAAGCATTTATGGACTTAAGCTGGGAATAAAACTAGCTTCTTTTTTTTCATAAAAATACCATTTTTAAAAATATTTATTTATTTGAGAGAGAATGTGTGAGAGAGAGAATGGGCACACCAGGGCCTCCAACCACTGCAAATGAACTCCATGCATATGTACCACCTTGTGTACCTGGCTTTGCGTGGGTCCTAGGGAATCAAACTCAAATCATGCTTTGTAGGCAAACACCTTAACCACTAAGCCATCTCTCCAGCCCAAAAATACCATTTCTATTAAAAAAAAAAAAAAAAAAAAAAGGCCAGATATCAAGGCCACCATTAATCCCAGCACTCAGGAGGCTGAAGCCAGACATCTCAAGTTCGTGGCCAGCATGGACTGCATAGTTCCATTCCAGCCTGGGCTACATAGTGAATTCCTGTTTCACAAGCTATGACTATTCAGATGAGTATTTGGCAGACAGAAGAAAACAGTGATGAGAGTATTCATTGCCAGTAATAAAATCTGAGCTTTCAAGGGACTATTAAAATTTGAGAAACTTGTATCTATCACTAAATTTAACAGTATTCCTATTAACCTACAGGTGTTTCTTGAGATTAGCAGAAATGTTAACAATTATGACCAGGCTTGGTGGCACATGCAGGATGAACAATGGGAGCTTGGGGCCAGACAGGGCTACATAGCAAGACCATGTCTCAAACGATAAACGAAACTGTTGTTTTCCTTTAATATAGTCTATACAAATTCATGAACATTTAGAAACTATATAACTCAGTAAACAAATGTCTTCTAAGTGAGCAGTACAAGATCCTATAAAGCCCGTTCAAAGCAAGACAAATCCCTTTGAGTATAGTAATATGGAAAGTTGGGGAAGAAAAGCTTGTCAGTACGGGTTCAGATTCCAGACCTCAACTTGAGCAACATGAGATTTCACTTATTTTTATAAAAAGTGTATGTGTTTGGGGGGGGTGGTCCAGGGTCTTGAGACTGCTGTAAACAAACACCAGACACATATGCCACTTGTCGTCTGGCTTTACGTGGTGGGAAGTTAAATTGACTGGCAGGCTTTGCAAGCAAGCGAGTAACGGCCATAGTCATGCAAGCAAGTGAAGACCATGAGTGATGAATTTACCAATTAAGATTAGATTGAGAGAGTAAAGGCCATGCATGATAAATGTACAAACTGATTGTAGATGTTTGGGTTTGTTAAAATAGTTGCTACTATGTTTCAGAATGCTCCCTTACGGCTGCCTATCCATCGGCGACTGCGTGGGGCTCATTGAGGTGGTCCGAAACTCTCACACCATCATGCAGATCCAGTGCAAAGGAGGCCTAAAGGGAGCGCTGCAGTTCAACAGCCACACTCTGCACCAGTGGCTGAAAGACAAGAACAAGGGAGAGATGTGAGTGTGCTTCACCACTCCTTCCTGTCTCAGCCTCCATCTCTGTGCGATGAGTCTGTTGGTGGTGGCGTGTGCTCCTCAAAATTTGAACACAGAAAACAATTGTAACTACCTTTAGACAAAAGTAGTGAACTTTTGAGCTGTTTGAGATTCCTGTGTAAATGATCATACTTGCTTATAACAGTAAATTTGGTATATTCATCAAATATGTATACATAAATATATATACACACACGTAGAGAGCGCACATGCCCATCACTTACTCATTTCTTTTAAAAATTAACATGCATTCAAAGTTTTACTTAACATGAGCAAAACTATTTTATTTATTTGAGAGAGCAGTTAAGTCACTTGCCTGCAAAGCAAAAGGACCTGAGTTCAATTCCCCAGTGCCCACGTGAGCCCAGGTACACAAGATAGATAGCACATGCATCTGGAGTTTGTTTGCAGTAGCTGGAAGCCCTGGGGGCACCCCTTCTCCCTTAGCTGCCTCTTTCTATTTCTCTCTCAAATAAATAAATACATGAATAAATAAAATATTTTTTAAATAATGATTTTAAGCATGGTATCTCATGCTTGTAATCCCAGCACTCAAGAGACTAAGGCAAGAGGATTATCCTAAATTTGAGGCCAGCTGAGTCTACATAGGAAGTTCTGGGCCAGCCTAGATGAAAATAAGTTAACTATGATAAATGTGTTTTTCACTATATTGAGTAATTCCTAAGCCAAGGAACATCTGAAAATTTCCTTAGAAGCCCTTCAGAATCTCAAACCTCGGGTCTTTGGACACAAGTACTTCCTTCAGCCATCTTGCCCCACTTTGGCCTATGGCTCTAGTTCCACACTGCTTGTGAAATGTTCACTTCACTTCTTTTCTCAGCTACGATGCAGCCATCGACTTGTTCACACGCTCCTGCGCTGGATACTGTGTTGCTACCTTCATTTTGGGGATCGGAGACCGGCACAACAGTAACATCATGGTGAAAGATGATGGGCAGGTAATGGCCTCTTCTCCTTATATATACCAAACCACACAGTGTGTGTCTGCACAGGTCAAACTGTAACATGTGTTCTTATTTTTGAAAGCTGTTTCATATAGATTTTGGACACTTTCTGGATCACAAGAAGAAAAAATTTGGTTATAAACGAGAGCGTGTGCCATTTGTTCTGACACAAGATTTCTTAATAGTGATCAGCAAAGGTGCCCAGGAATGCACAAAGACCAGGGAGTTTGAGAGGTGAGTGCAAGCCAGCAGGAGCAGAGAGGAAGAGCCCTTGCTGTCCCATCTTAAAATGAGAGTTTTATCTAGCAAAAGCAGTATGCTATGTCTTTGCTTTTATCCATTTATTTATTGTCTGCTTTGGTCAAGGGGAATGGAAATGAAAACTGATTTTATTTATTGGGCTAATTTAGGCTTAAAAAGGAATTATTTGCTACTGTTTAAATAATTGAACTCTACTTCATATTATCAATTAATGTGTGGTGCTTAAAACATTTTTAGTCATATAACTGGAGGAAAGTCAGTCAACTGCACTTTCCATGAATACATTCTTCCTTTCTACCTTAGGACTTAGGACCAATTCAGACATTCAGGAAATACTGTTAAACTCCTGGTGTTTGAGAACTGTTTGAGGTGCAGCAAACAGTGTGCGTCTTCATAGAGCGTGCATCTGAGGATAGTGTTGGGGGTGCAGGGAGAGGAGTGACTTTCAGACCTTTGATCAAGTATGCTGTGCTAATCATGTAGCATTTGCATGGAGACCCGAGGCTATTGAGCATTTGCTACTAGCTGACAGAATGCTCTCTCCTAATGCAGGTTTCAGGAGATGTGCTACAAGGCTTACTTGGCCATTCGGCAGCATGCCAATCTCTTCATCAATCTTTTCTCCATGATGCTCGGCTCTGGAATGCCGGAACTACAATCTTTTGATGACATTGCATATATTCGAAAGACTCTAGCCTTAGATAAAACCGAGCAGGAGGCTTTGGAGTACTTCACGAAGCAAATGAATGACGCACACCATGGTGGCTGGACGACAAAAATGGACTGGATCTTCCACACGATTAAGCAGCACGCATTGAACTGAAGCATGACCGAGACCCAAAGCCCAGGGTCAGCTTCCCTGCTGCACTGTCAGTAACTGTCACTGGCCAAAACTGACGGCATAGGAACTGCACAGCTCATGGACAGCATAGAACCTCAGCAAGAACAGAAACCAGTTGAATGCTACATAACTTAAATACTGTAAACGCAAACAGGGTTTGATTGCACTAAACTAGTTCATTACAAAATGAAGCTTTAGAATAACGCGCAATTTCATGTTATGCCTTAAGTCCAAAAAAGGTAAACTTTGAAGATTGTTTGTATCTTTTTTTAAAAAACAAAACAAAAATCCCCAAAATATATACAAAATGACAGAGAAGGAAAAACAATGATGTTTGTTTTGCCAATGTTCTGTGTTTCAAAATGTGAACACAGCAAAGGATGTTCATTGCATTGAGTTTATGTTAAATTACATAAAATTGGAAAAGAATGAAAATTTATTATTTTCCCATTGCTGTTCAAATGTAGAATTTGAAGTGGGGTTTTAACTCCTTGTTTAATGAAGAAACATGCTTGGGGTGGGAGGGACTCTGGAAATTTCACGGAGACTTTTTCTTTTGAATAAATCAAACCTTTTGATAGATTTGGGGTCTTACCTGCACAGTTTGGAAGCAGTCACAAATGAGACCTGTTACAAGGAAGTGTTTTTTGGTTTTCTTTTTTTCTTTTTTTTCTGGACAGTATTTCCAAGGTTGTGACTTAATTCCTAGGGAAATTCTGGGCTCCCACCAAGTAAACTAATCATCATAGAGAAAGAATGACAGGAGAACTTCTTGTTCCAGAATTGTACAGTATTCACTTTAAGTTGATTTTTTTCTCCTTTTACAGTTGAACTGAATACATTTTTTTCATGCATGTTTTCCAGAAAATAGAAGTGAGTATTAATGTTATTAAAAAGATTATTTTTTTTATTAAAGGCTATTTATATTATAGAAACTATCATTAATATATATTCTTTATTTACATAATCTGCCCCATAGTCATGCATTGTTTTGCACCCCAAATTTTTTATGGTTGGTAACAGCATGGTTAGCTTTTCTCTTGGTCTATAGATGAGGCTCAGGCACCAGCCCCTTCATGCTAATACCCAGTTTAGAGCTACTTCAGAAAAACCAGCTGAGCGTGCGGCACCCACGTTCCTTTAACTGCTGTCTGTTTTGTTGTGAATCCCTTCTCTTCCATCTGCTCATAGTTGAGAATGGCACAATCATATGAAATCAGATTTCAAATCAAACGAGACTATCATCCTGATCCTTACACCCCTCTACTGAGGTGTGCTCATGAATATAGAAACCATAACCTTACCTTCTTAACCGAGTCCACATCTCAATAGGAAACATAGAAATTAAACCATCTGAAGATCATGTCCCATTTCCAGCGGTCAGGTCTCGCTCCAACTTCATTGAACCTCATTTGAGTTTCACCATTTTGAAAAACATTCATTCAAGATTTAGGAGCTTATGCTAGTCATCACTGTAGATATCTTACTCAGTATTTGAAATGAATGATTAATGTCCTAGGAAATAGCTTTAGCAAATGTTCAGGTGCCACACCAAAAAAAAAGTGCAATAATTTACTGCCATTTCCTAGATTAGGTTAATATTCAGAGAACTTCCTTATAGAGTGCACACCCTACACTCTAGTGAAAAGCATTGCTTTAAAATACTTACGTGTGAAGTGAACACCTATAGTAGATGTTTTCAGTAGTGAGCGGGGACTCTATAAAAATACTCTTTACTATCTGGCTATTAGAACCCTTAAAGGGTATAATTATTGAAGATTTAGGTACTTCACTAAAGCATGTATATATTATTGCCAACAAGAAACATAAATCTGATTAGGGGAACTTAGTTCTGTAAACTGTTTTGGAATAGTTAAGCAGAATTTAAACTGTTTTAAGCAGAAAACTAGATAGATTCTTTTGCAGATATAGAAAACTTCATAACTTATTTATAAGCTTCACATTTAACACTTTGTGTTACTTAGATATATGCAGTTGATATATACTATCATCGCAGTCTTTCTCTATAGGGGATTGATTGTAGGAAAACTCAGTGACATGGTACAAATCTGGTGGAAACTGAAGACTTAACAGACAACTTTTTTCTTTAAAAAAAACCCGAGTGCCAAAAAAGCCGTGAGCCTCCTTGCACAAAATTGATGTAGTTTTTGCATTTTCTTTCACATTATTGCAGATAGCTAGCCCAGCACCATCCGCCGGCATGTCTCCAGCATTGATACCTGCAAACCACATAGTTTATCTCATCATTTATGTTTATTGTCAAGAGTTGTCACAATCACATTAATTCTCTTTGGAGAAGTATAGGCACATTCTGTAAAGAACATAGACCACATATTTCAAGAAAGAAAGGAGAGCCGATAATACTCAACAAGACAATGACCAAACGTTGAATTGAAGGCTATGTGGGATGATTAAGATCTCTTTCAAGTGAGCAATAATTTAGTCACTCCCAGGTACTTCAGTATCAGAAGTACCCGTGGACTCGTCGGTTCCCTTATGACTGTCCTTTTCATTGAGTAGGCTGTAAATGACTTTTGGCTCCACAGCTTCATTAAGTCACTTGAGAATATTTCTTCCGTAGTGATTCTGGGAGGAAAGAAAGCACGTCTAAAGAAAAACTAAGTATATTGTAGCAAGAAATACTCAACTGCTTTGAAAAATGATGCTTTAACTTTTTACCACATACTCAGCTATACAAAAACATTTATTTTGAAATTTTTCAGACTGCTGTTTATTTGAAATCTGTTCATCTTATTGTGAAATTTGGTATTTTTTTAAAAAATGTTTCTAATTGGATTTTTTAAAAAGAAGAGTGGAATTTGGTTGCTATTTTACAATAGAAACTGAGCTTTCTGTGGTTCTCAGTGTCCTGTGTAAAACCTAGTGTCAGTCGTCAACTTGGAGGTTGTCCCTTCTCTTCTGCTTTATACACATGCCCATTATCAAGTGGGAACCTGGTGAATATATAATGAATTGTAAAATATTTTAATGTGTAACTTTTTCAACTGTGAAACTATGACTCTTGGTTTTTCTATGAAAACAGCTGCTGGTAAAGTATTTTGTGTGAAGTGTAGTTCTTATTAATCAGGAAGATGAGTGCTTGATTAGACTGTGTATGGCCCTTGATTTGATTTTAAATGGCTTGGTGATTTTCATGGAGGGGAAACACAGGCCATCTGTGTTCTTTGCCTATCAAAAACTGATTTGGCACTTTAAAAAAAGTTGTGAGCAGCTTATTTTAAAATGGAAATCTCACAGCACATAAACTTGGATTTGTTTATTTAATTGATTAGTTAATCCATTTAATATTTTGATCAGTAGTCCAAACTTGCCAAGTCTTTGAAGACATTTAATTTTCAGCAACTTGTTCAGACAAGTATGTTAACTTTATCTGAGTATTGTAAGTTTTGCTTATATTATATATTCTACACAAACCGCAGAACTGGGCTGGACCCATACACTCAAAGTCCATGTTACAGTTATTTTGATGTCCATGACATCACTGAAGGATTCCATTTAAAGACAATACATGACTTCATAGACCATTGGTGCTTCTGCTATTGAAAGACAGCTTCCATAGTTGAGATGTTTGAGAAGGAGGGAGTGTAAAGGGAAGGGCTGAGCAGGGAGGAGTCCTTGGAATGAATTAAATTTTTGATCTCCATCCTGTTCACATGGGCACAGCTATGAGAAGGCTGAAAGCTGTACACATTCATTGTGCACACTGTAGAGAAATTAACTCCACAAGACTGGGATTATGGAAAGTAGTTCAGCCTGGACAGTATCTACATAACTCCTGGTGCAGGAGAATACAGCTGGGCTGTGTTTTATTAAAGTACAAACACAAAACCGTTCAAATTAACACATTAAATACATCTTAGATGATATGGCCGAGGAAGCCTGTTTTCTTATAAAAATTTTCACTTTGACAAAATTCCAGGATTTAGCTCACAATAACTATGTTCCTTGTAAAATTGGATTGGTAATCTGCCTCTGAGGGTTAATAGGGCCAAAGATAGATGAGTCACCATTCACTACCTCAGGCTCTCATGTTACAGAAATCTTGCAGAGTACTGTATCTTAGATTTACAAGTCAGAGTCGATGTGCCTTGTTTTTAATGGTACCGGAGACATTAAGAAAAACTTAAAGAGGGTGGAAATGGCTCAGCGGTCAAGGTGCTTGCTTGCAAAGCCTGCCAGCCTGGGTTTAATTCCTCAGCCACCTACGTAAAGCTGGATGCCAGAAGTGACATAAGTGTGTCTGGCATTCATTTGCAACAGCAAGAGGTCCTGGAACACCCATGCACATACATACACATGTACACAAACAAACTGAAAAAAAAAACAGAAAAGTTTGGAGCTAAAGCTTAATATTGGCTTCAGACATTTAGAAAATACTATAGTGCAACCGAGGTTCATGGTACCACGTTCTAGAATTTGGCACTTAAAATTCCTTTTGTTCTTTTTCTTCATTATTTGGCAGGTTTGGTATGTGCATGTTACTAACCCTAGCCTAGAGGGATCCTTTATTAAAGGTATACACAGCAAGGTTCTAGAATTGGGCAGAGTAGAACTGATGAATGTTCCAAGTTGAGGTGTTACTCTCAAGATAAGTTTATTTGTTCACTCAAGAGCTCTGCTTGCTCACAGCCTGCACCATTTTGCTTTTCCTTTTGCTCTCAGCTGTTAGGTATTTCAGCCACCCGAGTGTCCAGAAAGTGGCTGCTATGAACCATAAAGGTATTTTCTGGCTTAATTTTTACACACCCACATGAAAGAAATAACTATTGGGGAGATTAAAATGAGTCTATTGTATGTGTGTATTAACTGATTTTTACTACCAACAATGGTCTCCATGTTTGTGAGTTAAAAAAAAAAAAAACCACATTTTATAAGCCAAGAAGACTATGTGTAACCTCATTTAATCTGTCACTACAGGAATTTTGTGGCAAAACCATGTGTATTTTAAGGTATTCTTACTTTTGTTGATCTTTCTAAGTTAGCAAGGAGGCAGAAAACTTTAGTGTTTCTTATTAAAAGATCTTTAATAATACTGAACTCCTGGGGCTGGGGATGTAAGTCAATTGGTAGAGTGCTTGCCCAGCATGCATGAGGCCCTGGTTTTGATCTCCAGCTCTGCATAAACTCAAATATGGTCAGATATGGTAGACTAGGACAAAAAGCTCAAGGTCATCCTCGGCTAAATAGCAAGTTGAAGACCAGCCTGGGATACATGAGATTTTTTTCTCAAAAAATTAAAACTCCTTAATTCTAGTATGAATTTCCAAATGTCATTATTGATTTTATAAGAAAAAGTCCCTTATTAGATTTAATGTATGTTCCTAAGAGTGGTTCTTAAGAACTTGGCCTTTATATGCTTTATGGCAATGTTTTTGACTGGAACCCAAAGGTTTGTTGTTGTTGTTGTTGTTTGTGTTGTTGTTCTTTGAGATGGGTTCTCACTACACAGTCCAAGTTGGTCTCAAACTCAAGACCCTCCTGCCTCAGCCTCCATGGTGCTAAGATATAGGCACACACCACCTCTAAGAGCCCAGGTTTTAAATTCACTTAATGATTTCAGTGTGGTTCCATCTTTGAACATAATTTGACTAAATAAAATCTCAAAGATATATAACTGTAGAACATAAGCCATGATATCTCAGAGAATGTAGCAGTATGGCAAGAAAACTCCTGGCACCTCCAGTGTTTCCTCTTCAAGCTTCGTTCGGCAAGGAGCTAGAACACCCATGCTGGACCCACCAGCTGTAACAAACTTCCTTCTCTCCATGTCGTTCCTTCAATGAATTGAAGACCTGTGGTGTGTAATGCACTGATAGGAGAAAAGTGTTTTTAATGTTCTCTTAATGATGGCCCCAGGAAGTATTTGATTCAGCAAGATAGCACGTGTTATTGTGTTAAAAATATAGACTAGCGAAGCATCTCGAACCTCAGACTTCTTCCCAGTCTTGCTGTTGCTGACAGCAACACAGCCTGTGATGGCCCTTTCTGCTTGTGCTCACCAGAAACTGTCAATGTCTGCTTTACCCCAACGTTGCAGTCTGTAACATCGCGCTGTTTATTAAAAAAAAGTAATTGCCTTGATTTGTGTCCAAATGATCCTTAGCGTGCTCTGTAAACCAAGCAAGGGAGTATTGCTGATGGTTAGAGTCTAGTTAGATGTGAGCTGTTTTCTGTAGTAGCTACTTGATTGAGAATCTGAACCTATTATGCCTTAAAAGCCAATTCTTCTGCCTCGGCAATGAGTATTAGAGAAATGTGTAGTTGTTTGAAGTCTAAAGAATTGTATACCTGGGCTAGCCTAACAGTATTACTCAATGGTAGGGCTTTCCTAGCATACGTGAGGCCCACGTTTCAATCCCTGATGCCACCAAAAAAAAAAAAAAAAAAAAAAAAGATACTTATGCTTTAAGCAGACATACCTATGGTTGCATGCGTGCATATGTATGGAAAATGGAATATTCTTTCAAGTCAGTCGAAGACCAGTATCTACAAATGAAGTTGAGCTAGAAGCAAACTGGTTTTGCTTTCAGTTATCCATAAAGATTGCAGAAGGTAAGTTAGGGCCTGCTTTGACCAATAACACACATGGACCTTGAGACTTAGTGATTTCAAACGAAGTCTGTCGCTGCCTAAATTTTCTTATCTGCCTAAAGGTGTGAACCTCAAATTGACTTTGTTCTCCAACTTAATGTCTCTCATTCCTGAAACGAACCAGTTACCACCATCTGAATGGAAAACTACAGTAATTAAAACACACACTCCAGGCTTCACTTTTGAGTTGAAGTGAAAGTTCAGTTTATTAAGAAATGGATTTACAATTGGTCCTTGGTGGTTTAGAATGTGTGCATTTTATTATGGGGAGATCTCAGACGTACAAGGTATTAATTGCAACCTTAAACAGCAAGTTCTGAGCCTTAGTTTAGATTAGTTAGCCAAGGGACTAGAGGGTGAGGTTGCAGAGAGGACCCTTCTCACTGCTGTACCTGCCCCCATGACCACAGAACAGTACAAGGCTGGCCACTGCAACTCAGCCCAGCATTGGACACCTAAAAGCTATGTGTTTCATATACCCTTTGTTTATGACTGCGGTTCACATATCCTTTCTTATGTATGCCTAAAAGTCATGAAAGAAGAGAAGTCCTCTTGTATAGATGAGGAGGAGGAGAAAGAGCTCCAGACAGTTAATGATTTGCCAAAGCACATCTATCTGGAAAGTTGTGAGTGGGTATGAAGCCTGCTCTGAGCCACATTCTCTGCACTGTCTCATAGTAGACAGGCTAATCGTTGCCCAGCACATCAGTATTATTCTACTCAAGCAATTTACTGATTTGTGACTTGAAATTAATTGCTAAGACTTAGAATTAACCTGTGGCTTGATTACACTCACAAGTAAATGTTGCTTCAATAATTTCATTGTCTACAATTACAAAGATTTTGGGGAGCTGGGAAGATTGCTTAGTGGTTAAAGGCCCTTGCCCTAGCCACCCATGTAAAGCAGATGCAAACCTGGCCCAAGCTAGGCGTGGTGGCCCTTAAATCCAGCATTTGGGAGGCAGAGGTAGGATTGCTGTGAGTTTGAGGCAAGCCTGGGTTAGAATGAGATTCTACCTCAGAAAAAAAAGAAAGAAATGGTCCAAATATTTGGAGTAACTGTGGTTGATTGTTACTTATAAGACATTGACTTTCCATGCACAATGTAGATATCCAAGGTTAATTTTGAAATCCAGTACAAGTTCTCCTTACTGCCTATTGCTAATCCATTTTCCTGGTCCCATCAGAATGTGCAGAGTGAGAGGAGCTTAGGAAAACCTCAATGAACTAGAAAGAATACTGCTGAAAGAGAAATTGCCCGATACCTGACAGGTGAAATACAGATAACTAAATGCTACTGTGGCAAGGAAAGAGTGAACTACCCAAAATATGTCTGGCCTATGTTTGTGCCTGCTTGTAGTGCATAAACTGTTAGGTGGGTTTTCTTTTCTTTTTACAGGAAATATGTTTTTATGTCAACTACACTCCATGGGCTGACGGCCAAGTGCTCAGTAGATACCATGACCACTGGGTTCCATTCTGACAAGTTCAGTGAGAAAAGTTAGGTAGAGAATAACTACTTTAACTCATATTGCCCTGTGGGAACAAAAATTTATACCTTGACTCATGTGCAAAGAGGTTTGGAGAAGGAAAAAAAAGTTAATTTGTGTATATATTTTAGAATAAGAAAACATAACAAGGTTTGCAAAAGTTGTTTCCCACATGAACATATATGATTCCTAACTTTGCCCTTTACAGGACTTGTTTTCAAGCAGGCAAAACTAAGTTTAGGGTCCAGGACCTTGTGCATGCTAGGCAAGTGTTCCACCTGCACGCTGCATCCCCAGCTGGTGGTTTACTTAGACAAGATCTTTAGGTAGCCCAGGTTGGCTTCAAACTTGTCAGTCTGCCTCCGCCTCCCAAAGGCTGGGATTACAGGTGTGTACCACCATGACCGGCCATGATCATGATGCTTTTGTGAGAGAAAGCCAGAGCTCTAAGTGGGCCTCCATCTTTTGCTGTCTCTGCTCCTGCCCTGGCTCCTTGCCACACCACATGATGTGGGTGGGTGCCACCCTCCAGGGGGTGCCCTACCACCTCCCTCTGCTCTGACTGCTGCCGTGTGCATTGCACACAGAAGGGACAGGTACTGTGTCAAGCGCACTAGGCCTACAATCAGGGCCCCGCCCAGCAGAGTCAGTGAAGGCCAAAATAAACAGTGGAAGATCACCATCTGGTCAGACTTCTTTACGAGAATGACGTCTTCCAGTTGGCTGGCTGGACTGTAGAAGCATGCAAACGGAGTTTCATTTCTATGATCGAAGAATTCCTTGATATCCAGAGCATTGTTGAGCAAATCTTCCCCCTCTTGATGACACTTAGGTGTGTAAAAGCACTAGGAATACAGAGGAAGAGGAAAGACAAGGCACTGTCACCAAACGTACGTACATAGATAGTTTGGGGCTGACACTTAATGGGGAATTTCAGTGTAATGAGGTGAATGGTTAGCATGGAGCACAGAAGGAAAGTCATTTCTAAGTACAAAGCAGAAAGCTGCAGGTCTGCTACCCTATCCACCAGCTTTTGGGGTCCTACTTAAGGGGGATACAGAAGTATTTGAGGCCTTAGAAATGAATGCATCCAAAACAGAAAAGCAGGCCCCATCATATTAAAGTACTTAGGGCTGGGTATGGTGCCTGACCAGCACACTCAAAGCCCCAGGTTCCATCCCTGACGCCACGTACACCAAGTGTGCATGACTATAATCCCTGCTCTTGGGAAATTGAGGCAGGCAATTCATGAGTTTATGGTTATCCTCAGCTACCCAAGTTCAATGCCATCTTGACATTTATTCAGAGACCCCCATTTCTAAAAGTTCACTAGAAGGAAACAGACTTCTCCTGACAGGTGCTCTGGGTTCCGCCCCTTGTTCAGGACAATCTACTGCCAGTGACTTTGGGGAGCGCTCTCTTGTGAATGTCACCTTACCTTAGGGTTAATGTGGACAGCCTCTTCATCATAGTGGAGGAGTGCTTTCTGGCCCAAGTGGGTGAGGTTCACGAACACCTGCAGACATGGGTACTTGCCCAGGCCACGGCAATCATCCCCACAGGTGAAGGTACAGTCCATCCAGGTGTCCATGATGTGTGCATAGATGGTGGTGCAGTTCGTTTCTTCTCTCTGTGTTCTTCAAGAAAGAAAAAGTGTTCTTCCTGAGAGAGTTCATGAATACCAGAGCATCTCCTAGAAGATGTTCAAGTTGAGGAGATGGTTCAATAGGTAAAGCACTTGTGCACATGCCTTGTGGGCCTGAGTTTGGGTCCCCAGAACCTACATAAAAGTCAGCCACAGCAGCAATCTGAGCACTTCTATGGGGAAACGGGAGGTACAAGATGGCCCAGGAAACAGCTGGTCAGGAGTGCACAGTAGTAAACAAGAGCCCCTGCTTCAACACCAAACAAAGGCTGTTCACTGATCTCCACATGCACCTGTGGCAGGTGCACTCACACATACACACAAAAATCCATTTCAAGGCAATAGTTTACGGTCAAGGTCAAGGTCACATCCTGACCAGGAACTGTGGCAAACATGGAGGTGGAGTGACCAGCTGTTTCCCTCTGATTCCAGAGTGTATGTCCCTTTACCTCAGCCCTAAAGAGTCCCATAGATAATGATGTCAGACTTCAGAGTCACCTGAATGAGTTTGTCAGTAATAAGACTGTTCATGCAGGTTCCAGGGTTTCCCTTTCATATATTTTAGCTCAAGGGGGCTGAGTGGGGGCCTAGGACTCTGTAGACAACAGGATTTAAGATGCAGATGATTTGGAGAAATAAACACTGCTAGCCCTTGTCAGACTAAAGAAATCTCACACATCTGCCCGGTGTGGTGGCGCACGTCTTTAATCCCAGCACTTGGGAGGCAGAGGTAGGATGATCGCCATGAGTTTGAGGCCACCCTGAGGCTACATAGTGTATTCCAGGTCAGTCTGAACTAGAGCGAAACCCTGCCTCAAAAAGCCAAAAAAAGAAAAAAGAAAGAAATCTCACACATCTCAAGGCAAAGCTGGCAAATGTGTTTCAGGAGGAACTAACTCTAAAGCAAGAAGCAATTCCACATGCCTGTCTGCCTCCAGAGTGACAGGCAACTTGGTGAGAATCTCAGTTGGGGTACTTGTTTGGTTTTGCTGTCCGTGAGACCCTCAGAGTCAGAGCTACACCCCCCCCCCAGAAGCATGGTCCATCCAAGGTGGGCTGAGTAACATTGGAAAGCGTTCCTTGAGGACCTGGCCCTGTGCTCAATGTTACGGGCGCTGTGGAAGCTAACGAGTCCCAGTGATGAAGACAGGTGTGAAGTAATTAGATCAGTTGGAGATGAAGTCAGTGAGAGGCAGTGCATGCTGAGATCAGCTTGGGCGGGGGGGCTTCTCCCTTGGGCCCTTCACTAGGGATGAGGTAGGTCCTTTCATTTCCATTAGATTTTGAGGCTGGTGAGAAAGCTCAGTTGGTAAAGTACTTGACTTGTAAGCATGAGAACCCACATAAAAATGCTGAGTGTGGTGGTATGCTCTTGTAATCATAGCCCTGGGGAAGTGGAGGCAGAAGGGTCCCTGGGAACTTGGCCTGCTGTGGTTGGCCTCAAAGATGGCAGACGGGAGCACACAAGTCCAGGGAAAGGGGCAGCTTCTAGCAGCCAGCAAAAGAGGCTTTCCTGGGGCTGGAGAAGAACACAGCCCAGCTGACACTTGGAGGTGAGGCCAGTGTCAGATGTCTCACCTCTGGAAATGTGGCACGAGAAATCTGTTGTTTTAAGTTGTACTGAGTTCATGGTACCCTATAACAAACAGCAGCAATAGAAATATGTATCTATTTACTTGTGAGAGAGAGAATGACAGAGAATGGGCACACCAGGGCCCCTAGTCACTGCAAACGAAGTCCAGACACATGTGCCTCCCCTGTACATCTGGCTTTACATAAGTATTGGGGAATCGAACTTGGGTCTTTAGGCTTAGCAGGCATATGTTTTAACCACTAAGCCATCTCTCCAACCCAGAAAACTAATATATATTTTAAAGATGTCAAAATTACAGCAAACCTGGAAAGAAAATCCAATCACTGGAGAGAAATGTTGGACAAGTGAAAAATTACAAAAATGGAAGAAAATGCATCATTGTAGGGTCATCTCTGGCCTGCTTCAACTGTCACTTCACTGTCATTTACTTAGCTGAGACATCTCCAAGTCATATCCTAGGGTCGCCTGCATATCTGCTGGCACCTAAATTCTCTCAATTGAGACTATGGGATTGAGTTACCTTCTTGTTGCTGGCACAGAACACCCAACCAAACATAGCTGATGGGAGGAATGTTGTTTATTTTGGCTTACAGTCCTGAGGAGAAGCTCTAGGATGTCAGAGGAAAAGAAGGTAAAGCAGAGACTGGACATCACCTCCTTGTCACAGCAGGTGGCAACCAGCAGCTGGAGAGTGAGCTGATTTCTAGCAGGGGAAGCTGGCGATAACACCTTTAAGCCCTGGGAACCAAGCACTCAAAACACGAGCTTACGGGGACGCCTAATTCGAACCACCACACAGACCAAGTACTGATTTGACTGTCTCTCAAAAAAGTCCAGAAGAGAGTGTGACATTCTGCCCCAGGCATGAGGGCCATAGGCTTTGTGGAACCAATGATGTATTAGGGCTGAACAATAATCCTGTTGCTTCAAGTAGCGATGTATGTTTTGTGACTGGGACCCATGCCATTTGATTGGAAAAAATTAGGGTTCAAGAGACGTGACAGGTATAAGTTATTAATCCTTCTTAACTACAGTCTTTTGTATGTGGGTGTGTACACATTTTTTGTTTTGTTTTAAATTTTGATTTATTTATTTGCATGTGTGTGTGTGTGTTTGAGTGTTCCAGGTTCTATTACTACTACAAATGAATGCCCTTCTTGTTTTGCATGGATGGCTGGGGAACTGAACCTGGGCCTTTACAAATCAGGCTTTGTAAGCAAGCATCTTTAACCATTGAGCCATCTCCCCAGTCCCTTGTATACATGTTTGTATGTGTTTGGGTACACAAGTGTGTGCAGACGGATGTAGAGGCCAGATGCTGATATTGGGTCTCTTTCTCAATTTTAAATATTTATTTATTTGTCTATATATGTACGGGTGCTCACAGGCCATGGCATGCACATGGAGGCCAGAGGACAATCTTGAAGTGCCTGTTCTTCCATTTTCTTTGAGAAAGGGTTTCTTGCCTCTGTAAATGAATGCCAGTCTAGCTGGAACAAGCTTTAGATTCTCCTGGCTCTGCCTCCCGCAGTCACAGGTGTGCCGAGAGCATAGAGGCATGCCCCCCTTGCATACAGCTTAAGGAGGTTGCTGGAGAGGATCAGACTCTGGACAGCAGATCATGCAGTCAAGCCCCTTTCGCTGCTGAGCTACCTCCCCATTCCTCCACCTGATTCTTTGAGACATGAACACCAATTCAGCTAGAATGAGTGGCCAACCAGTCCCAGAATCCTCCTGTCTCTGCCTCCCCAGCACCAGGACTACAGGTGTGAGCTCCCATGTCTAGCTTTTATGTGGATGCTGAGCTCTCAACTCAGGTCCTCAAGCTCATGTAGTAAGTCCTCTACCACTGAGCCAGCCAGCTTCTCTTATGGAGAAGTCTCTGTGAGTTGGCGCTAACTGATGAGATAAGGTGAGCACTTGTTACTTTTATGCATCCTCCTGATGACATGAACGAGTTTCCAGAAACTTAGAAAATTAAACATAAACCACAATTTGATGCCAACTCAACAGATCTCCTATAACCATCTCCTCAATACAACACATTTTTTTTTTGTTTTGTTTTTTTAAAAAGGCCTTATCTAGGGGTTGGAGAGATTGTTCAAGGCACTTGCTTGCAAAGCCTGATGACCAAGGTTTGAGTCCCTAGTGCCCTTATAAAGGCAGATGCACAAAGTGGTGCACATGTCTGGAGTTCATTTGCAATGACAAGAGGCCCTGGCGCTATGCCCATTCTCTCTCTCTCTCTCTCTCTCTCTCTCTCTCTCTCTCTCTCTCTCTCTCTCTCTCTCCCCATTCTATCTCTCTTTGCAAATAAACAAATAGAAATGCTTTTTTACAAAATCTGATCTGGGAGCCAGGTGTGGTGGTAGCATTTAGTCCCAGCACTCAGGAGGCAGAGGTAGGAGGATCACCATCTTCCAAGCCCCTGTTCATGTATTTAGTGGATGACTATGGGGGTGGGAAGATGGCTCAGTAGGTAAAGTGCTTTATATGCAATCATGCCTGAGTTTGGATCCTAGTACCCACCTGTAATCTCAATGCTGGGGAAACAGAGACAGGAGGTCCCTGGGGCATAATGGCTAGCCTCATTGGTGTGCTCCAGGCTCAGTGCAAGACCCTGTCTCCAAACACAAGCTAAAGAGTGACTGAGGAAGACACCCAAAGTAGGCTTCTGGCCTTCACACGCATGCATATACACACACACACACACACACACACACACACACACACACACGAAGACTAGAAAAGGAAGGAGCTAATGTTTACTGACCAATTGCTACGTGACATTTTAAATTTGATGAACCACTGTAATGTTCACATAAAAGGCTAAACCTTTCCCTAAGAAATCAATATTTTGGGGGGAAGTTTGTGACCTAAATAGATACCTGATTTGTGGGTTATATGTTGAAGCACATTCAAATTTTGAGATGGGGAATGGAACTGGGAATATCTTCCACATTTTCACACCTCTTCCCTGCCCAGAGCTGCCCTGGAACAGAGGTAGAGAGGCAGCCTCCTGCCTGGGCCCATGTCTGCTGTCACCTACCTGAGCATGAAAGGCTTCAGGATTGTGGTTGCCAGCAAGAAAAACATCAGCACCGACGAGCCCATCATGACAAAACCCAGCAGTGTGGCACGGTCCTCCCCAGCGCTGGATGGCAGCTTCCTGTGCGCCCCCGGGGAGTCTCCATTGCTGTGGGCATGGCAGCTCCTTTTCCCTGAGGTGGGAAAGGCTGTTCTGTGGGGAGTTGAGGGCATAGTCAATGAGCTTATCAAGAATGGTGATGCTTACCAACAGTGCACAGCGTGGTGATCCCAGGTCACCTACCCAAGGCGTATACGACACTACCCAGGATATCCCACTCAAAACAAGGGCCGGGAGGTGACTCAGTCAGCAAACTGCTCACTGTGGAAGCATGTGGAACTGAGTTTGTATCCCCAGAAACCATGGAAAAGCCACGTGTGGCAGTGCATGCCTATAATCCCAGTGCCAGGGAAGCAGAGACGGGAGGCTCCTCCGTGTTTTCTGGCTAGACAGTCTAGCTTAATCCATGAGCACTAGGATCAGAAAGTCAGTCTCAAAAAAAAAAAGGTGATGGACTGGAGAGATGGCTCAGTGGTCAAGGTGCTTGCTTGCAAAGCCTGATGGCCTGGGATCGAGTCCACATAAAAATGTATGTGATACATACATCTGGAGTTCGTTTGAAGTGGCCACTCTTTCTCTCTCTCTCTCTCTTTCTCTCTCTCGCTCTCTCCAAATAAATAAACAATTTTTAAATAAGGTTAAGTGGTTAGGAAGACCACCAACATCAACCTCTGGTCTCCACATGCACATCTGCCCACATATACATATGCACCCACACAAATACAAACCTGTATGTGCACATGTATACATAACATGCACCACATGAGATAGACTGAATCGAACTAGCATGTTATCTGTTTCAGAATTCCAGACAAAAATAAGCTAGTCAGAAGCAATATTTTAAAGAGAAAATTAAATTTCAAAAGTGATGAAGGGGGCTGGAGAGATGGCTTAGCAGTTAAGGTGTTTGCCTGAAAAGCACAAGGACCGGAGTTCAATTCCCCAGTGCCCACCTATGAGCCAGATGTATCTGGAGTTCGTTTGCAGTGGCTAGAGACCCTGGCAT
>PVHP010008292.1:0-53823 GCA_004024765.1 Zapus hudsonius | reverse complement strand
ATGCCTCTGGATATTCCCTCCCACCCTGCGGCTCTTACAATCTTCCACCCCCTCTTCCACAAAGTTCCCTGAGCCTTGGTGGGTGTGTTTTAAGTCTACTGTAGTGTTGAGCTCTCAGCAGCTTCTGGATTTCTGCTTTGGTGCATTTTGAGTGTCTTCACTGTCTCCATCACCCTGGCGCAGGTTGTCAGGCTCCTCATGGAAGCAGCATTCCTGCTCATCTGCCAATTCCTCTGTGGTTTCACCTGGGCTCTAGGGGACTGATGTGCTTCTAAGGAAAGATTTTCCCATTATTGCCTCCCTAGCAGTTCACCTACTACCCCGCAGGTGGTGCTCAGTATCCTCTCCGGTATTTGGACAGTGAATGTGATCCTCCTGGATGCCTAGCTCTCTGAAAAGTTCTGGAGTAAAGCCCACCATGGCCAAAGAGTGGTCAGTGGTGCCCTGGATGGTCTGTGTGGAACAAAGCCCAGTCCAGAGCACAAGCATAATGTGAGGGGGAGTGCTTGTTTTGTCTGTGAGAACTGTAGAAGCTCTGCAGAGCTGTGCTCTGCTCTGAGAACTAAACCATGGTCTTGTTAGCATTCACATGTCAATGCAACCTAACATAAGAACGGAAGACAGAGCATCCAGTCCTGGGAGAACAAGTCTGCTCTGCCAAATGTTACTGTTCTGTAATATCTTCTATTTTTAAAAAAATGGATTTATTTATGTGTGTGGGCATTTCTGAGCCTCTTGCTGCTGCAAGAGAACACCAGACACTTGAACCACTTTTTCCATCCACCCACCCATCCATCCACTCACCCACCCATCCATCCACCCACCCACCCATCCACCCATCCATCCATCCCTCTGCTTACATGGGTGGCTTGGGAAATGAACCTGGGCCAGCAGCCTTTGCAAGCAAGTACTCAAACCATTGAGAAATCTACTATTTTTAAAGACACTGTTGTGTTGATCCTGATTTAAATATATCTAAATTCAGTTCTTTTTTTCATACTGGGCTTCAGCTTCTTAGACTAGGCCATTGTCTGCTGATCGCCCATTCATGATCTGGGTCCTGGGGCACACATTTCTCACTCTTCTTCTGACCGAGGACTTACATTTCAAGGAGGTCTTCGGGTGAAGGTCCAGCACTTACATTTGAATCCTGCTTTGCAGTTAAGGAGTTCTGGGAGCCATGTGTCTCCTTTCTGTGACAGTTGGGCCATGCTGACCCTGTAGCCTGGGTCCTGACAATCAGGAGAGCTGTGGTGAGCGCTGGCGTAAGACGAACGTCGTTTGTAATCTCAGCTTCACTTATCTTTGCTTGTGACTGAGAAAGTTACTTGAGCCACTTTGAGTTTTTAGCTTTTTCATCTAAAAGATGGTGACAATCATGTCTACTTCTTAAGGCTGTTTACATGATTGAAAACAATAATGTGTGTTGCACCTTTGGCAAAGGCTGGGGAATTCTGGACACTTATTACTGCTCATCCTGCCAGCCACCTTTAACATGGACTGCTCTTCTCCTCTAACCAGTGATGGCTGTGTGTCCCCCCAAGAGACCAAGGGCATTCTTTTTCTCCTGCTCCAATATAACAGGCAGGGAGGGTTCAGATGATCGAGCCCAAAATAAACCATTTCATCACTCCTATGTATATTGTCTTTCCAATATTGTCTGGCTAATTTCAATGCTTAGCTTCTAAATGCCCATTTATCCTAAAATTTTGACTAGTTAGTAATTTTGTTTCTGAACATCCTTCACAAAACATATTAAAATCCTTATCTCAATATATATATATATATATATATATATATATATATATATATATATATATATATATAAAAAGCCAAGCAACACCCATAATTCCAACACTCAGGGAGGCTGGTGCAAGAGGATTACTATGAATTTGAAGTCATTCTGGGCTACATAGTATGACCCTGCCTCAAGACAAAAACACATAGAAGCTACTTATTCACTAGCTAAATAATGTATATGTCAAAAAAGAGTTTGGGCAGAAGTACCAAAGTTTGGGTGGATAAAGCTGTGCCCAGAAACCATAGATTGTTATAAGAAAATTTCAGTGCCAGGGGTGAGATATCTTCCAGCTAGTTGTTGGTCAGGGAGCTCCCTGGGGCCCTCAAAACATTGTAGGCTATTGCCAAGACTCCTGGTTGCTCACTAGATCTAGATAGCAAGATCCTGTTGCTTAAGACACCATATGCTTGGGCTGCAGGTCACTGAGAAATCAGGCTAGAGTTCTTGCATTCATTCCAGCCCCTCTCCCACAGTGTTCCTCGAGCCTAGGAGGAAGTGATAGAGATCCCATTTAGGGCTAAGCATTCAATAGTCATTTATTCTCAGCACTTTGATGAGTTTTTCATCTCTGTAGTAACTGATGCCCACTGCAAGAAGAGGCTTGTACACCCTGGTCCATACAGGCCTCCAGGACTTTGCAGAAACAGGCAGCCAGGCCTGCATGCCCCATTCCACACAGACCTCAGAGACCCCAAGGCTGTGGGTACAGGCAGTCCAGCCTGTGATCCAGGCAGGTGGATAGCAGGCCCCGGCACCTGGGCAGCAAGGGGAAACTCCAGTCATCATCAGGAAGGCTCTGGAACCCAGCCCACTCACCTGGCCTGACCAGACAACACAGCCAGCACAGTATCATCTACAAGTAAGCTCTACCCAGGGTCACAAGGGTAATTAAAAGGGTTGTCTATATTTTAGCGTGACCAGCCTGACTGATAAACAAGAGGTGAGTGCTATAATCACTAGCGAAGTACCTTATAGGAGCTATCACAGGAGACAAAAACACCAACTGAAAATGGCGGAGATAATTCTGAGTCAGATGTAAAGAAACACAAAGAAGATGAGGGATTGACCTTCTTAGACCCATTCCAGCTTTCTAACGCTTCTGTAATGAGAACTGTGACTACTGAGATAGGGGAAATGCCAGAGAAAGAATTCAGACTCTAGCCAGGTATGGTGGCACACACCTTTAGTCCAAGCACTCAAGAAACTGAAGTAAGAGGATCACCACAAGTTCAAAGCCAGACTGGGCAAGAAAGACCCTGCCTCAAAAAAAATCAGAATTCTACTTTTTTTTTAAGGATTTGTCCATAATTAAAACTTTATTGAAAAACTGACACCAAAATAGATCAATGTTGCATACCTTACAAAACCAAACATTATTACATTGTCTTGGTAGAGTAACTGAACTTAAAGCTTTCTGTGAGAAAACAAATTCAGCAAGTTGTAGAGATCATTAATGTTGTTTTCTTCTAAATGAACAGCCTTCTGTGAGTCTGGCCTTTCCTCCTGTAGGCTGGCACAGCACTGTTGAACAGCCTACACACAGAGCCACTGTCTGAGTATGGCTGAAAACTGTGGTAATTTTGTAGCAACCTGGATATTTTATATCCATGAAGTAGGAATTTGGACTTTGAACCAGCTGTTTCTTTTTATGTTTTTTCTTTTCCTCTTCCAAAGAGGGATGCAGCAAATCTCTAGCCAGAGGCATGGCGACCCTCCCGCGAGCTCCCAGAATTCTACTTCTTGAAAACATAAATGAACATATAATAGACTCCAACAACCAAATGAATGAAATAAGGAAATCCACTCAAGATCTTGAAGAAAAGATAGTCTCCCAAGTAAATGAAACTAAATTGAAAAAGAGAAAGTCCAAATTACTAAGAAAAATATTTAAAAACTATCTCATTCACAATAGCATCCCCAAATAAAGTACCTAAGAATAAGCCTCATAAATGATATAAAAGATCTCTACAAAAGAAAACCTTAAAACACTAAAAAAAGAAATAAAGGAAGATACCACAGGCATGTCTTTAATCCCAGCACTTGGGAGGCAGAGGTAGGAGGACTGCCATGAGTTCAAGGCCAGCCTGAGACTATATGGTAAATTCCAGGTCAGCCTGGGCTATTGTAAGACCCTACCTCAAAAACAAGTGAAAAAGGTACCAAGCCTTGGAGAGACCTTCCATGTTCCTGGATTGTCAGAATCATATTGTGAAAATGGTTATATTACCAAAAGTAATCTATATATTTAAGATGATTCTCATCAAAATTCTAATAACTTTCTTCTCAGAACTAGAAAAAAACAATCCAACAATTCATATAAAAACACCAAAGACCACACATAGCCAAGGTAAATATAAGTAGAAAAAAACACAGCTGCAGGTGTCACAGTTCCTGACCTAAAAATTATACTATAGAACCACAGTGACAAAGCGTGCAGTGTTGGCGCATAAAACAATGGAATGGAATAGAAGACCCAGAAATAAACCCACACAGCTATGGCCGCCTAATTTTCAACAAAGGCATCAAAAACATACACTGGAAAAAGACAGCCTACTCAAAAGGGTGTGCTGGTAGACCTGAATATCCACCTGAAGAAGAATGAGTTTAGATCCACATCTCTCATCCTGCACAAAGATCAATTCAACTTGGATCAGAAACTTTTTTGTTGCTTTTTTTTTTCCTGAGGCAGAGTTTCACTCTAGCTCAAGCTGACCTGGAACTCACTCTGTAGCCTCACAGACTGGTCTCAAATTCACAGTGACCCTATTACCTCAGCCTCTTGAGTTCTGGGGTTAAAGGCATACACCATCACACCCAGATGACCAAAGACGTTTATGTAAAACCAGAAGCATTGAAATACTAGATATAAAATAGGAAACACAAGGAAGTAATATGCACAGGTAAGAACTTTCTGACCAAGATTCCAATGACACAGGAAGTAATTCTATAATCAACACAGCAAGGGTAATGAGCAGCAGAGTGAACGGGAAGCCTACAGCCTGGGAGAAGATCTTTACCAGCTATTTCTCTGATAGGCTTTTGATACCTAGACTCTTCCTCAGTGGGGTTGTTGGTATTCACTGTGGGGCCATGAATGAAAGCAGTCTCTGAAGCAGGGGCAAAATGCATCAGAATATACCTTCTAACACTGTGGCTCTTACATTCTTTCTGCCCCATCTTCTGCAATGGTCTCTGATTCTTGGAGGGCATGTTATAAGTCTCCTTTAATGTTGAACTCTAGGGAAGCAGTCTCAGATTTGCTGCTCTGATGAGTTTTGAGTCTCCTCAGTGTCTCCCGCCATCTCTCTGGAGGAGGTTTTCCAGCTAACCATGAGAGCAGGTCTCACGTTTAATCTGCCTCTTCTTCTGTAGTGTGTCATGGGCCCTGGCATATGTGATAGAGATGACTCATATTGTGCTAGGAAATCTGATTTCTTCTCATTCTAATGTTTTTTGCCCCCCCACCCCCACCCCTGTATTCACTGGCATCTTTAAATTATCTAGCCAAGAGTAAATAAGAGCAGCAAGGCTCACAGGAGATAAAACATAGACATTTAGAAGACTTTTTGACTGGCATAACCTATCCTTTTACCCAAAGAACTTGGAAGCTTCCCTCTAGGGTCTATGACCTTCTGAGCCATAGACCTCTGGCTTGAATTCTGATATAAATTCCCTCCCACTGAGCAGGCCTCATATCTAATCAGAGAGCATCTTATTACCCCCATAGCCTGTGTGCCACTATTGCACCTTGGGTTACATCTTGCCTGGCTGGTTGATTGGTAGCTCGCACGATCTGCTGTTTGTTTACACTGAAGGTGACCTTTATCCACGAGCAGCTCACAAAACACTTTCCAGCACTGTAAGAGCTAGCCAGCAGACAAGTAGCCTCCAGGCTTCCATCTCAGCTCAGCATGAACTTTTAACGTCCTGTGACTGTAGCCTGTGTTGCATTTGGCAATAGGGTTTTACCAGTTAGATCTGGTAGACAGCCGAGTGCTTTTGCAATGGCCTGCATTGTTTTGAGGGCCTCCCGTGCCTTTCTAACAGCTCACTGTGGGAGGTAACTTATTGTCATTGGGATTTATCAGCAACAACCTAAATTTTAGGGTAACACTTTCTCCAATGCATGGTGCTTCTGCCCAAACTAACCCCCCATACTCTTTCTCTCTCCTCTCTCTTATTAAAAGTTATATCTTCTAATTAACCAAGAGGAAGGTTCCTATGACACTGATTCATACCATCATTAATTTTATTCCCTCCCTCCCTTATCCCAACCTCCCCCAGACACTTCCCCTTCCTGTATTCTGCCACTTCACTTACCTGTCAAGTGCCCCCCTCCTTTCATCCCTCCCTGTTTCTCCTCTTTCCAAGCCTCATTCTAGCTTCCTTACCAATACGGCTGCTGCTGCTTGCTACCACTTATAAACAAGTTAAACGACTCCATGCAAAGACCCATATAAGAGAGAAGGCTATCCATGGTCCCATCACAAGGACTGATCCAGACGACCCATGGAGGAGGTTATCCAGCGGATTGGGGAGGGGAGGGCAGCGGGGAATTGGGGATAACAACGCATTGTTTGCCCACTAAATAGTGTAACTCATTATGCACAATGAAAAAAATTATATATATAAAAAAGAGAGAAGGCATGTATGTGACATTTGCCCTTCTGAGCCTGGGTAACCTCAGTATAATTTCTTCCAGGTCCATCTGAGTTATTTCAATTTTCTGAATTTGTGGAGACTTGTTTTGTTTCCTAATTTAAGATCTATTTTAGAGAAAGTTACATGAGCTTCTGAGACGAATGTGCATTTTGTAGAGTGTGGATGGAATGTTCTGTAGATATCTGTTAAGTCCATTTTAATTATTTTTGTTGTTATTTTGTTTTTTAGGTAGAGTCTCACTCTAGCCCAGGCTGACCTGGAATTCACTATGTATCTCAGGCTGGCCTTGAACTCATGGCAATCCTCCTACCTCTGCCTCCTGGCTAATTATGGTATTTTTTTAAACTCCATTGTTTATTATTTGTTTAGATGATCTGTTTATTGTTGATCTTATTATGGTATTAAAATCACCCACTAGCACTGTGTTAGGATTTATTTCTAATTTTATATGCAGTAGATTTTTCTTTAGAAAATTTGGTATGCCTCTGTTTGGGGCATATATGTTTATGATTACAATATCTTCTTATTGAGTTGTTCCCTTGATGAGTATAAAATGGCCTTTTTAAAAATCTCTTTTGAGTGCTTTTGGTTTAAAGTCCATTTTTTCAGATATTATTATAGTCACACCTGCTTGTTTCCTATTGCCACTTGCTTGGGATGATTCTCATCATTTCATCCTAAGGTGGTATCTCTCTTTAGTGGTAGGGTAGTGGTGGTAAGGCTGGAAAGATGGCTCAGCAGTTAAGGTGCTTGCTTTCAAAGCCTGACAGCCCAGGTTTGCTTCTCCAATAGTCACATAAAGCCAGATGTAAAAAGTGGCACACACATCTGGAGTTTGTTTGTAGCAGCAAGAGGCCCTGGAGCACCCATTCTCTCTCTCTCTCTGCAAATAGATAAAAATATTTTTTAATATTGAAAAATAAGGGGCTGGAGAGATGTCTCAGTGGTTAAGATGTTTGCCTGCAAAGCCTAACAATCTGGATTCATTGTCCAGTGCTCATGTAAAGCTACGCACACCACAAGCGTCTGGAGTTCATTTATAGCCACTATAGGCTCTTGAGCACCCATTCTCTCTCTCTCTCTCCTCTCTCTCTCTCTCTCTCTCTCTCTCTCTCTCTCTCTCCCCCCTCTCTCTCTCTCCTCTGCAAATAATTAAAATATTTTTAAAAATCAAAAAAAAATACTAACATATCTCTAAAAACCAGACAGGTCCGTGTCATAGTTACCCAAATATAAAGAAAGAAAATGTCCTGTGATGAAATTCTACAATGAAACTTTGGCGCTGGATCGCCTGCCTTATGTAGTCCTCACAGCCCCTGGCATGCTGTGGTGAAATAATTACTGCTTTGGATGAATTCACATTAAGCTGTATCCTAGTTTAAGAAAAATAAACACAGGGAGCTGTGCACATCATGTAGTGTGTGGATGTTTCCTATAGCCTGGAAGAGACTCACGCCTCCGGGAGAAATAAACACCCCATTCCTAATCTGTCACAACCTCGGTGGAAAACCTCGATGGCCCCAGGCCTTAAGTGACAGCTAAGGTTTGCAGAGCTCTTACCATAATCCTCCCAAAGCCCTGACACCCACATTGAGAAAGAACGGGGCTGGAGAGGCGGCCCAGCGGTTAAGGCGCTTGCTTGCAAAACCTAACGACCCAAGTGCTTTGCACCCACGTAAAGCCAGATGCAAAAGGTAGTGCCTGTGTCCAGAGTTTGTCTGTCTGTCTGTCTCTGTCCGTCTGTCTTTCTGTCTGTTGTCTGTCTCTGTCTCTGCTTGCAAATAAAATATTTTTAAAAGGAAACGAGAGAGGAGAAAGGAGAGGAGAGAAAGAAAGAAAGAAAGAAAGAAAGAAAGAAAGAAAGAAAGAAAGAAAGAAGAAAGAAAGAAAAGAAAAAGAAAAGAAAGAAGAAAGAACAGAGCAGAGCTTTGGAGAACAGGAAGGTCTGGGAGGCCGGATCGATGCACTCGGAACTCCAGGGACTGCAGAGCCGGAAGCCGCCTCCCACCCACCCAGCCCGGGCATGCGCAGAACGACGCTGAGACGCCCAAGGAAGCCTCAGGGCGGAAGCTGGGGCTGGCGGACCCGGAATCCTCTTCGGCGCTGCAAGATGGCGGCGCCCTGGCTGCGCCGCTGGTCGGCGGGCCAGCTGCGGGCGACGCACTCGAGCGCCCCGGGGCTGCTGGCGGCGCTGAAGGCCCGCGGCCTGTTCAAGGACTTCTTCCCCGAGAGCGGCACGAAGACGGAGCTCCCCGAGCTCTTCCGGGCGGGCTGCAGCCCGCAGACGGTGTACTGCGGCTTCGACCCCACGGGCGACTCCCTGCACGTGGGTCACCTGCTGGCGCTGCAGGGCCTCTTCCACCTGCAGAGGGCCGGTCACAACGTGATCGCGCTCGTGGGCGGCGCCACGGCGCTCGTGGGGGACCCCAGCGGCCGAGCCCGGGAGCGCGAGGCGCAGCACGCGGACCGCATCCGCGCCCACGCGAGCGCCCTGCGCCGCGGCCTCGAGGACCTGGCGGCCCGCCACGAGCGGCTGTGCGCCGACACGCGCGGCCGCGGCACCTTCACCGTCCTGGACAACGCCGCGTGGTACGACGAGCAGCGCCTGGTGGACTTCCTGGCGTCCGTGGGCCGGCACCTGCGCATGGGCACGCTGCTGAGCCGGCTGAGCGTGCAGGCGCGCCTGCGCAGCGCCGACGGCATGAGCCTGGCCGAGTTCTGCTACCAGGCGCTGCAGGCCTACGACTTCCTCCACCTGTTCCGGCGCTACGGCTGCCGCGTCCAGCTCGGCGGCTCCGATCAGCTGGGCAACATCGTGTCTGGATACGAGCTCGTCCACAGGTAGGCGCCCGGGACCTCCAAGGAGGTGTGCACACCTGTACCTGGGCGCCTCGCCCCGCCTGCATTCCCAAGGAGGGATGTAGAAGACCTACTTACTGCCTTGCCCGGTTTATCTTTTAATGACACTGACCACTGGTCAAGATTTGGGTTTCTGGGTTGCCCCTAAGCCCCCTCTCTACCTTGAGAAATTGCTTTCGTTGTTTACATCTGCAGGTAACTAACTGGCCGCTTCTCACCTTCGATGAATCTGGCTTTAATGCTCAGCTGATGTCTCTGTTTTGGGCAGATCTACACGTTTGCCAAGAAGTAGAGATTCTTGTTTTGTTTTTTGTTTTTCTCGAGGTGTAGGGTCTCGCTCTAGCTCAGGCTGACCTGGAATTTTACTATGTAGTCTCAGGCTGGCCTCGAACTCACAGCGATCCTCCTGCCTCTGCCTCCTGAGTGCTGGGATTAAAAGGTGTGCTCCACCCCACCTCAAGCAGTGCAGATTTTAATAGGGCTCTCTTGGGGAAGATGGAGTTAAGAGTTCTCAAGCCATAAAGCAAAACTCATTTTTAAGAATCTCTTAAAAACAATCCCTTAAATGTTTCTGGTGTCTTTTCACCCAGTTTTGTCTCCTCTTCCTTCCTACCTGATGTTTCAAAAAAATCTCTTTCACTTGGCTTGCCCAGAAGCATCCCTGCAGTTCAGGGTGACAAAGAGGACCATGAAGTCAGGGTTGTTTCCACGCAAGGACAGGACTCCAGATCGGGTGGGGAAGGGAGGTTCCAATGCTGAATGGCGAACATACTTGTGGTTTCAGCTTGTCCTGAATGTCTTTAGGTTGACTGGAGAAGATGTGTTCGGAATCACTGTCCCTCTGATTACAAGTACAACGGGAGCCAAGCTGGGAAAGTCGGCTGGCAACGCTGTTTGGCTGAACAGAGATAAAACGTCTCCGTTTGAATTGTATCAGTTCTTTGTCAGACAGCAAGATGCTGTCGTGGAAAGGTGAGTTTTTAATTGTTGGCTGAGAAAATATGGGGTCACGATATAGTTTTAGACATTGAATTTCTGTGTGCTGCTTTAAGTTTTTTTTTTTTCCACTTAGTTTCTATTTAAGGCATATAAATCATTGTGGCACAGAATCTTACAGTTTAACTCTGTTATAAATAGGTGGAGGCAGTGCTAGGCATTGAACCCAGGACTCACTCATGCTGGGTAGGTGTTCTATCACTGACTAACACCTCAGCCCTTTCAAATTTGGTGGTTGTTGTTTTATTTTTGGAGGTAGGTTGTATTTAAAAAAAAAAAAATCACTATCTTGGCCAATCTTAATCCTCTTTCCATGTAAATCTTCACATGAGCTGGTCAAGTTCTTCCAGAAAGATAAAAGGCTTGAATTACCTTATAACTTCATTACCTTGCCTGGCTTATGTTTTGTTTTCTTAATGTTCATTAAGTCAGGGTCTCCCTCTAACCCAGGCTGACCTGGATCCCCCCTCTGTAGCCCAGACTAGCAGAGGCTGGATAAGGATCCTCCTACCTCTGCCTCCCGAGAGCTGGGATGAAAGATTTTGGCCACTATATATGGCTACATTAAAATGTTTGAAATCATTTTCTTCTTTTTCTTTTTGAGACAGGGTCTCTTATAGCCCAGAGTGTACTCAGTCTGTGTAGCTGAGATGACCTTGAACTTCTGATCTTCCTGCTTCCACTGTGCTGGATCATAAGTGTGTGCCACTATGACCAGTTTATGTGGTGCTAAGGGTCAAACTCAGGGTGTCACACATGCTGGGCAAGCCCTGATCTACATCCCTGGCCTTGAAATTATTTACTTTTTAATCATAAAATACAACAATTTTTAATCTCTTAAATCCTGGACATTTTCCTTAGAAAGGCAAAACCCTTTCATTTTAGATACTAATGACTAGCAAGCATTATAATTTTCTTAAAAGTAATATTTTAATGGCATTTGGTTTAATACTGATATTTAATTGTGTAAAGTTTCAGAACTGTAAAAGACCCTGGATTGCTGGATGTAAATTCATTACCATGGCCTCAAAAGCTATTTATCTATTCAAAAACTTGCCAAGCGCCTCTTGCATGTTGGACACTGTTAGTGGCCTGGCTTGTATTTTTAGCAAGGTGGACAATGGTTCTCATCATGAAGCTTGGAGAGTGGATGGCTGAGAGGCTATACAAGTGAACAAAGGATATAATTTTAGGTATTGATAAATGCTCTAAAAATAATGTAGGGGAAGAGGACAGAGGTGGGAACATGAGTTCATGAGTGCTACGGCCATTTTGTATCTGGAAGACAAGTTTGCAAAGCAGCCCTCCCTTTCCTTTGGCCCCTACATTCTGTCCACCACCTCTTCTGCTGTGGTCCCTGAGCCTTGGGGGGAGTGATAAAGATGCCTCACTCTGTACTGAGCACTCCACTGTCTTCTTAGCACTTTGGTGAGTTTTGTGTCTCCCCAGTGGCCACTGCCATCTGAAAAGAGAAGCTTCTCTAACCAAAAGTGAGAGCAGCATTAGTAACGGGCCTAAACATAAGTAATTAGAGGGCACTTTGGTGAGCATAATCTATTTACCAGACAATGGTAGTAGTTTCCCCCCAGGGTTTATGACCTCCCCAGCTATGGGCTTTTGATTAGGTTTTCAGTACCAGGCATGGATTCCCTCCCATGGAGCGTGCCTCAAGTCCAATCAGAGAGCAGTTGCTTTCCCCGTAACATGCCACCATTGCATGAGTTGGTACATTTTGCGTAGCTGGCCAGTTGCAAAGCCTGCAGGGTCCACTGCTGGTTAAGACCATTTATGACTTCCCCCAAAAGGCTGCATGCATAGCCCTTTCCAACATCCTGACAAGCTAAAGTCAAGAGGGAAGAGACTTCCAGCTCAGCTCCAGCTTGATTTTCAATGACATATAGCCCATGCATATGGAGCCTTCAGCAATAGGGTCTTACCGTCTAGTTCTAGTGGGAAACCAAGAGTCTTGGTAATCCTGTAACGATTTTTTCAGTTATTTGTTTTTTTAAATTTTATTACTGTTTTTCAGTTCTGAGGGTTGATCCCAGACCATTGTTCATGGCAAGACAAACACCCTAACCACTAAGCTTCTAGATAAATTTTGCTGATTTAAATAGAGAACTACAAAGGTTGTCTAAAAAATTTGTGACTTAGGCTTTTTTTTTTTCTTTTGAATCTATATCTAGCAACTGCTTAAGATGATATTACTTGCATATTTAAAATTTAGGTTTTGGCCACCCTTATCTCTTCCTTCACACACATAAAAGTCTAAAATTTCTTTTCTTTCTTTCTTTTTTTTTTTTTTAACATAAACCAGCTTTAGATGTCATAAAAAGTGGTTTTCTCAATTGCACCTAGGCACAGAGCATACCTTTAATTCTACCTACTTAAAAGGCTGAGCAGGAAGGTGTAAATACAAGACCCTGTCTCAAGAAAAAAAGAGAGAGAGGAAAAAAAGAAAAAAGTATGAAAAAGTGATTACCCGATCTTGTTAACTCACAGTGTCTTAGACTCTTGAAAGAATACAAAGATAACACTTGGCTGCAAGCATCAGAAAATCCTGAGCAAAATGAAGAAGACATCAGTGAAGTCACACTGTATTCGTAGTATAAAAAGATACCAATTGTTTGATCCATAGATTCAGTGCAGTCTCAACCATATCTAAACACACTTTAAAAAAATATATGTATTTTATTTATTTGCAAGTAGAGAGAGAGAAAGCATATGAGTGTGCTGGAGCCTCTAGCCACTGCAAGTGAACTCCAGATGCATGTGCTACTTTGTGCATCTGGCTTTATGTGGATACCGGGGAATCAAACTTGGTCATTAAGCTTTGCAGGCAAGTAGTACCTTAATGCTGAACCATCTCTCCATCCCTGTAAACACACTTTTTATTCTGTGGAACTCAACAAGTTCATTTTAAGATTTACATTGAAATAAAGGAGACTAAGATTGGCCAAGGCATTTTTGAAAATCAGAATATAAGATGTACTGCCTTAGTTCAAACATGTTCTAAATTATTTTCTGTAGATTTATTCCTAGCATTCTTTCTTTTTTGGTTTTTGGGGTAAGATCTCGCTCTAACCCAGGCTGACCTGAAATTCACTCTGTAGTCTCAGGGTGGCCTCAAACTCAGAGATCCTTCTACCTCTGCCTCCCAAGTGCTGGGATTAAAGGTGTGCACCACCACTCCCTCCTAGCATTCTTAATGATAGACTTCCAGAGTTAAGTTTCATTCATAAGAATAGCTGTTCTGATATAGAAATACAATTAGTTTGTATACAGCAATCTTGCTAAACTCACATCTTCTAATAATGGCCATGGTTTTAAATACAAGTTTATTTTACTTGTTAAACTCTTTATTGATTAATTTGCAAGCATTAGGAAAGGGGGAGGAAGTGTGGAGAGAGAGAATGAATGGGTGTGCCAGGGCTCTTGCAAATGAACTCCAGGTGCATGCATCACTCTGTGCATCTGGCTGTATGTGGATACTGAGGGAATTAAATCCCAGCCATCAAGCTTTGGAAACTAGTGTCTTTAACTGGTAAGCCATCTCTCCAGCCCCTAAATACAAGTTTTAATTTATGGTTAAGGTATAAAAAGACCAATGGAGCAGGTTAGAGAATCCAAGCAGACTAGCATATATAGTCAGCTCATTGCCAACCAAGATGGTACTGCGGAGAAGACAGTGTGGCAATCTTTTGTATTGGGAGGGAAAAATGAAACAACCTTGTACTATATACAGATGTCAATTCCAAGTACATTACAGACCTAAACCTATGACAAGACAAAATAAATGTTTGAGGCAGGGTCTCACTCTAGCCCAGGCTGGTCTGACCTGGAACTCACTCTGTAGTCCAGACTTGCCTTGAACTCACTGTGATCCTACTATATACTACCCTAGCCTCCCAAGTGCTGGGAACGTATGAACCACCACACCCAACTGGGAAAGGTTCTTGAGTGACTCACACAAAAGGAAATGATTGATGGTTTAGACTAAGGTAGAATAAAGTTCATTTCATTATACGTCCCCATTATGCCAAGTGTGATGGCACAGGTCTGTAATCCCAGCACTTGGAAGGTGGAAGTAGGAGGATTAGAAGTGTAAGGTCATCCTCTGGTACTTACAGTTTGAGGTCATCTTGGGCTACATGAAACCCTCTTTCAGAACAAATTCATTAGTCCGGTTCATGATGGCGAACTAGAAGCCACGCAGTGTCCCCGGGGGAACAGAGGTTAGGGTCTTTAGCTGTGCTAGAGGCCGTGGAAACAAGCGATACCCAGGTCCTCGTCTCAGAACAAATTCATTAATAGTGAAAAGATTATTTTTAGTGCATGTACCTGATAGCTTATGTTCAAATTGAAATGTTAAAGAAGGACAAATCAGAAGATAAGTGGGAAGAGCCTTGAACAGGCACTAGACTGAGAACCTGTCCAGAAGACCCAAGACAAAAAGTTCTCAGCCTCACTTATGAGAAGGCAAGTTCAAGGTAAAAGCAAGTGAGAGTATACTATGTACTCTCCACACGTGACAGTGCTGAAGCAGCTAAAAGCAAGGGAAGTTGGAGGAGACACAAGAAGGGGTTGTGGTGGTTTGACTCAGGTGTTCCCCATAAACTTACGTGTTCTGAACACCATGTTCCCAGTGGATGACAGCATGGGAATTGGTGCCTTCTGGAGACAGTGTGTGGTTTGGGGTGGGCTTATGGATGTTATAGCCAGTGTGTGGCACACTCTCCTGCTGCTGTTGTCCATCTGATGTTAGCTGGGAGGTGATGTCCATCCTCTGCTCATGCCCTCATTTCCCCTGCCACAGGCCCCTTGAGTCTGTAAGCAAAAATAAACCCTTTCCTCCACAAGCTGCTTCCGGTCGGGTGCTTTGGCCAGCAAGGAGAGGCTGACTGCAGCAGGGGGTAAAAGCCTCTCACCCTGGGATCTAGTTTGCTTTTCTTGCTTGACTGAAGAATCAAGAAACTTCAACACAAATGACAATACCAAAATTGCCTAATCTGTGCTTTTCTAAAACATCTCCAACAAAGATGTTTAAAAAAATGACTTATGCCTACTTAGGACCAGAGTGTCACTGAGTTTTCTTCATTAACACTCCTTTCGTCACTACATATAAACTGTACCACAAAAAACTACCTTACTTCATTTGCAAAAGAATTTCTTTAAAATAACTTTGTGTTGTAGGGCCAGGGAGATGGCTCAGCTGGTAAATGTGTTTGCTACACAAGTATGAGAGCCTAAAATGGCCTGTGTTTAACTCCCAGCATCCACATAAAAGCTAGGAGTGCCATGCACACCTGTAACCAGTCATGTTGAGGGCAGAGACTAGTGATGGGCTTGCCAAGTAGCAGTCTGACCAAGAATACCAGCTCTGGGTTCAGTGAGAGACTCCGTCTCAAGGAAATAGCACAGAAGAATGGCATCCTCTTCTGACCCCCACACATGCGAATGGGGTGTGCCCATCTGCACATGTATACATGACATACACACGATGCACCCATCATGCAAAATGAATCACATCCTCTGAGCAATATAATTTAGGAAACCACCGAAGCCATTGTGAAATACCTATGTGTGTCCTGTTTTTAGTATCTGTGCTTGAGTCTAAAGCATGGTTTCTCCCTTATTCTTGATAAACTTGCTAACTTTGTTTCATCTGGCTCATCCTGAACTCTTCTCTGGCTGTAGTCAGGGATCTGGCCTGAGTGAGGTCCCTACAGAGGAAATGAACTCCTCAAGCCCCAGCTGTCTCCTTCCACATCTCCACTGACAATGCAAGTGTTGGTAAGAATGTTCCCAAGTGGCGGAAGAATAAACTTACAGATCTACTCAGAAAAAAAATAGGTGGCAGTCCTTATGAAAGTGACTGTACATGTAAGCTATGGTCCAGCAAACCTCTTCTGGATGCATGCCCAGCAGAAGTTCGTATATGTATGCACCAAGAGAAATAAATATGAACACGTTCTTAGCATTTTTAGTATTTGTCCAGTAGGAGAAACAGATGCTCACAGAATATACTCATAGAATATTACTAGCCTGGAATACTGTACGTGCAACATCATGGCTGAATCTACTAAACGTATTGATGTGCAAAAGAAGCCTAACGTAAGACTAAACGATGGGTTTAGGGAGACATAATGAGATGTTAAAAGTATAGAGAAAAACAAACGTGATTATGAAACATAAAGCTTAACTTTGAGAGGAACTAGGGTTATGTGATAAATTTGGGCTTTATCATGTAGAGGCAATTTTATATTAACAAAGTTTGGGCTACATAGACATTTGTTTTGTAATGGTTTGTCAATAATACTTTAATACAATTAATACTTTTGTATGTCATTTCATCAAAGTTTAAGTAGAGAAATACTGTGTTGGTTTTTAAGTTAGGAGTTCATATACCTAAAACAAATATAAAAGCATACTTGGAAAAGATGAATACAAATTTAATAATCATCTCTTGTCAAGGAAGGGAATGTGATGGGGATGGAGTTTTCATATATAGCTGTAGCATTTTGTTGCTTAAAAAAATATTTGAGAGAAAGTATGAGTACCCCCGGGCCTCCTGCAGATGTGTTCATTGCAAATGAACATGTGCTACTTTTGCTTCTGGTGTATATTAAGTACATTCTACATGTTTTCATAATTAAAAATAAATTTTAAAGTGGGGTGTTTTTAACGGTAAAGGGTCTGGAAATAAAGGCATACGATGCAAATGTGATGCTTTGTTTCTTGTCCCGAAGGTACCTGAAGCTCTTCACTTTTCTGCCCCTTCCAGAGATTAACAGTCTTATGCAGCTGCACGTTAAAGAACCAGAAAAGCGGGTTCCTCAGAAGCGACTTGCTGCAGAAGTAACAAAACTTGTTCATGGACAAGAAGGGCTGGATTCTGCCAAGAGGTAACCTGTAGAATAGTTAATAGTTGACAGGTGCAGGAGAATTTAGAATTAGGGTGTATTGCGATTTTCTTGTGCATTACTACAAACAAGGATTGTTAGTATTTGGTGTAAGTACTTTATGTAGTGCTTATTTACCAGGAAGGCTATCTTGGATTTTGTGAACTATACAATCTCTGCAGGGTGGACAGTGGGCACTCCGTGGTCGGTTGGTGGGTATTAGAACATGCATCTCACTAAGCACTCACATGAGGTGGCTGGTCCCTTGTGTTCCAGGTGTACACAGGCCCTGTATCACAGTAGCATAGATGCTCTGGAGCTCATGTCTGACCAAGAGTTAAAAGAGTTGTTTAGAGAAGCTTCATTTTCTGAATTAGTTCTGGACCCTGGAACAAGTGTCCTGGATACATGCCGCAAAGCAAATGCCATTCCAGATGGTCCCCGGGGGTAAGATTGAACTTTCTGATTCTTAATTAATTCATCATGAAAAATTACAATTCACAGCATGTTTCCAGAGAGGGTGTTTTCCTGGTAATCATTTAAAGACATCTTGTTTTCAGAAGCAAGTGCAACACAAGTTTAAATAGCCTGTCTGAGCTACAGAGTGGGTTCAAGACCAGACTGGGCAACTCACTTGAGACCCTGTCAAGTAGCAAGAGGGCTGGAGTACAGCTCAGTGGTGCAGTTTGTCCAGCATGTATGAGGCCCAAGATTCAACCCCCAGAAAAAGGGGTGTGAGGTAGACAAAAAGCAGCAAGACCATAGCTCTTTATTTATTAGGAAATGTCTTAATGCCTTCTGTTTCCTTGGAAAAGCATCAAAGGGGAAAGCACTATCTTTTGTGAACATGAAGGTAACACTCCATTGTTAAATGCTCTCAGTTGAAGTCTCTGAAATTTAAGTCAGTGTATTTTTAGGGTGTGGGAGGAGTGAAGGATGATTAAATGTATAGTTACTAAATATCTCTTTTTTTCAGGTATCGGATGATAACTGAAGGTGGAGTCAGTATAAATCACAGACAGGTAACGAATCCTGAGAGTGTGTTAGTTATTGGACAACATATTCTCAAGAATGGACTTTCCTTACTTAAAATAGGAAAAAGGAATTTCTACATTATAAAGTGGCTTCAGTTATGAAAGTTTTGTTCAAAACTTTTCATTCTCAAAACATGAAAGGTTGGCAAAAAAAAAAGGATGATGTATATAAACTAGACCTCCTCACCATGTATTATTTTCAAGTTAATAAATAAGGTGTTATTTAGTTATGGCTTGTTTCTTCATGAAGTAACTCCTGCCACACTTCTTGCTTGGACTGACGTGAAAAGTACAGTGAAACCAAGAAAGTAAGCCGGGCTCATAGCTATATTCCCAGCACTTGGGAGGCTGAGGTAAGACGAACACTGTGAATTCAAGGCTACCTGGTGCTACAGGGAGACCCTGCCTCAAAGAACCAAAAAGAAAAAGGTGGGGGGGAGAGAAGGAAGTCTAAGGCATTGTGGGTACTTTCATGGCACTGGTGTCACAATTCTTATGAGAGCTGTGCCTCTAGAGTCTGCTGTGGAGATGGGAAGTCTACTGTTGGACACATACATTTCTGACTTGTTCTCAGAAAGGAAAAGGAGATGGCTCACCTGCTAAAGCGCTTGCCTGCAAAGCCTGATGATGGCCTGTGTTCAATTCCCCAGCACCCACATAAAGCCAGATGCACAAAGGGGCGCATGCATCTGGAGTTTGTTAACAGTGGCTGAAGGCTCTGGTGTGCCTACTCCCTCTGTCTCTTATTTCTCTCTCTGCTAGCAAATTAAAAAAAATTTTTTTAAGTACTTGCTATATGCAAGCATGAGGGCCTGAATTTGATCTCCAACACCTAAAAGCTGGGTATGGAGCCTGGAGAGGTGGCTTAGTGGTCAATGGTGCTTGCTTGTAAAGCCTGACAGCCCAAGTTTGATTTGATTCCCCAGTTACCCACATAAGTCAGATGCACAGTGGAGTTCATTTCAGCACAAGAGGCCCTGACAGGTCCATTTGCATTCTCTCAATTAAAAAAGGGGGGGGGGGGCGGGGGAGATGGCTCAGCAGTTAAGGTGCTTGCCTACAAAGGGTAAGGAGCCAGGTTCGATTCCCCAGTACTCACCAGATGCACAGGGTGGCACATGCTTCCCTCCAGAGTGCGTGTGTAGTGGCACTCCCATTGTTCTGTCTGCCTCTCAAATAAGCAAGCTGAATGTGGCCATGCACACCTGTAACCCATCTTGTAAGGAGCAAAGACGGCAAGAATTACTGGGGTTTGCTGCCCAGGCAGTCTAATTAGAAATGGCAGTTCTAAGTTCAATGAAATTCTAAAGGACAATTGGTCTCATATGGGTGTACACATCTGGACACACAAATACCAAGATTACAAAAAGAATAAACAATGAGGCTGCTAGGAAGATGGCTCAGCAGTAACAGGTGTTCCCAAGCCTCAGCCCATATTCAAATCCCTAGCAATCCATGTAAATCCCAACAGGCATTCATTTGCAGTGACAATATCTGGTGTACATACGCATACACAAATTTTTTTAAATCATGAAGTTTCAAAAAAAAATCTGTTTTTTCAAAAAAAAAAAAAAAAAAAGGTGTGGTGACACGCCTTTAATCCCAGCACTCGGAAGGCAGAGTTAGGAGGATCACTATGAGTTCAAGGCCACCCTGAGACTACATAGTGAACTCCAGGTCAGCCTGGGCTAGAGTGAGACCCTACCTCGAAAAACCAAAAAAAAAAAAAAATCTACTTCAAGTTTTAAACATTATTTTATTTGTCCCTTTGCCTATGTTTTAATGTTCAGTGTACACACTTTTTTTTTGGTGGGTTTTTGGTCAGTGGATTCCTAAGGTAGCAATACTTTTCTAAGTTTAGAAACTATTAGTTTCAACTTGTGTCCCCAAGCAAATTGTAATGAGGTAAGCCTCAAAAGTGAAGAAATCAGGGTTGGAGAGATGGCTCAGCAGTTAAAGGCACTTGCTTGCAAAGCCTGACAGTTTGGGTTCGACTTCCCAGTACCCATGTAAAGCCAGGTATACAAAGTGGCACATGCATCTGGAGTTCATTTGCAGTGACAGGAGGCCCTGGTGTGCCCATATTCACTTTCTATCTGCCTCTTTCAAAGAAAAAGTTTTTTAAAGTTAAGGAACCAAAGAAAGAAAAATATTTCACTAAATATATACTCGAAGACATCAAAAGATAAAGGGGGGGGGGTTTGGAGAAATGACTCAGCAGTTAAGGTGCTTACTTGCAAAGCCTAGCAGATTGGGTTTGATTCCCCAATGCCCAGGTAAAGCCAGATGTACTAGGTGGTTCATGAGTTGAGTTTGTTTGCAGAAAAAAGGCCCTGGCTTGCCCATTCTCTTCCTCTCCTTGCAAATAATTTTTTTTTAAAGGGAAATTTGCAGGCTAAATAGAATTTGGAATCGACTGAGTTCAGCTTTATATACATTAAGGCAAGTAATTCTCCAAAACTGTTCATCTGCAAAGTCAAAGTAATAGTACCCTCCTTTCTCTGAGAATCAAGTGATATGCAAAAAAATGGATCAGGGGCTGGAGAGATGCATTAGTGTTACGTGTACTTCCTGCTTGAGAGGTCCTGAGACCAAGTTTCAATCTCCAGAGCCCATGTAAACAGCCGGGCATGGCCATGCATTTCCGTGACCCAAATCCTCTGCAGAGTGGAGACCGAAGAGTCACTGGGGTTCAACAATGGTAAACTCTGAGGCTGGAGAAATGGCATGGCTGTTAAAGGCACTTGCAAAGCCTGATGGCCTAGGTTCAATTCTCCAGTACCCACATAAAGCCAGAAGCACAAAGAAGCCCCAGAGCACCCACTTCCTCTCAACTTGATCCCCCTGCCCTTCCTCCCCCACCCCTGCTTACAAATTTATTGATTAATCAAATAAAACTTTTTTTAAAATGAAGAGGGAGTAGCCGGGCGTGGTGGCGCATGCCTTTAATCCCAGCACTCGGGAGGCAGAGGTAGGAGGATTGCCATGAGTTCAAGGCCACCCTGAGACTACATAGTGAATTCCAGGTCAGCCTGGGCTAGAGAGTGAGATCCTAGCTCGAGAAACCAAAAAAAAAAAAGAGGGAGTGATGGAGTGGGTTTCTTACAAAGAATGACTCAAAACATTGTTAAAAAGTAAAGAGTGAAGAGGGAGTGATGGAGGGGGCTTTCTGGCTCATGAGGCACTATCAGCACGTGCACACGCACACACACGAGCTTATGAAAACCTTACAAGGCAGCAAAGTGTGGCTTTTAGTGTTCAAATCTTAAAAAGATATTATTACTTAAACCCTTCTCTGAGGCAAGTTAGGAAGAGTTCATTTATTGATAAACTTCCATTTCATACCAGCAGTTTTATTTACACAGAAAGAACACACAGGTGTCTATTATAAATATGCCAGAGATATCTCCACATTCAGAACATCACTCAGTCTGAAAGCCCACAAGGAAGGCTTTCTCTTTCCTTCGTTTCTTGCTTGATTTTCTTTGTACAAAGTGTCATACTAGCAAGTGCATTATTGTAACATTTTCAGTTTAAAATTACTTGTTATGTTGGAGAAAGGTGCGCTGTAAATTTTTTCCTTACAAATCCAGAAGGAAATCATAGATGGTAATGTTTAACGCTGCAGGGTCGGTCACTTTTCTACTTTGGCAGAAAAGTACTAGCAGACTGACTGAGGGCTTTCTATGTTTGCGATTATTTAAAACTTGTTTTTTTTGTAAGTGGGTACCATAAGCTAAATTTAACATTCTTATTTTTCCTGCCAATAACCTTTCATAAATACCTGGCCATAACAAAAAAGAAAATTTTAATATTTGTAATCAACTTACTGTGTATCTCAAAAGATCTCTACCCATGTGAGAATTTTTAAGGTTGTAGTTTACACCAAGAATTGCCTGGGCAATTTTCACAAAATATGCTGTAAACATCGCCCCAACTCCTGAACACAACATTAATAGTCTGTAATACAGCTTTTAGGAGTATGTGCAGCTTTTAGGAATATGTGTGCCTGTGCATTTTCCTTTAGATAACAAAGGCCAGTCTTTCTTCCCACCATCTCATGTACTGTGTTGGTGTGGATGAAGTCGATGTTACCAACCACTGAGAGCAGTGCTCCACTTGAGGGATGGGTCTGAGCGCTGTCTGTGCAAGCTAAGGGAAATGTAGGTCATCACTGGATCTTTTAAAGCCAAAAGAACTGGCCATTGTTACTAAGTCTCACTAAGTTTTAAGTTTAGGAAGTCATAATTCATGTTTCAGGTTAAGTGTAAATCAAAGTATTTTAATTTTTGCCACACTGGGCCATGTGGCCCTGGAGTGGAAGAGCTGTGTGACACAGTGTGCGGGCTTTTCAGATCCTCTTGTGCATCCAGCGTTCTTACTATCACCAAGCCTGCTGAGATATTTTAAAACTAAACTGGTGGACAGGTGGAGTACAGTGATTATGTGAGTGAGGAACTTGCCAACCTACATCTTCCAAAAAGCCAGGTCAGCTTAGATAGTGCATGCAGTAGAGTCATGAGATGTCTCGCTTCCTTCCTGAGGACTACGGCAGCAGCTTTAAGACTACTAACAAAGATTACATCTCATCCACAGGCAAACTGCTTTGTACAACTACAACATCAACAGTTCTCTGGAAATTCAACTGGGACTGTCACAAGACAGACAGTATATGTATATATGGAAACTTTAGAAAGTTATTTGGATTAAATTGTGGTTTGTTCTGTAATGCAGAGTACACATTTCAGTTTACCGCCAGTCCTCATATGAGGCAATACACAGGTGTTCATAAATAAAATTCTACCCAGGTAGGCAGCAGCTAGCAGAGAGCAAGTCAAAAAAGTCTCAGCAGTAAACAGTTCTCTTCACCAAAGATGAGTCTCTCGGATTTCAGCAATAATTTGACTAGCTCCTTGTAATGCCTGCATTAAAGAAAATAAAACCTTAAGTTATGATCTTATCTAAATTATGAAAAGAAAATTCACTTTCTATACATTTAACTATTATCTTCTCTGGAATTTGAATCTAAGCAAGTACGGGGGAAAGGGAGCTACACAACTGTAAATATCCAAAGCCCAGAACACATTTTAAAGTAAATGAAACTGCAGAGATGGTTTAGCGCTTAAGGCGTTTGCCTGCAAAGCAGAAGGACCCAAGTTTGATTCCCCAGTTATCCACGTAAAGCCAGATGCACAAGGTGGCACGTGCATCAAGTTCATTTGCAGTGTCTGGAGGCACTGGCACACCCATAAGTAAAATATTAGAAGTAAATGAATACGCACATGTCCTCACTCGTAGTTTGGAAACACTTGCAATCATTACCTTGAGCATATCAGCTGCTTCTTTCCTACGCTGTGCCATGTCCTCAGACTCAGTCAGGAGGTCGTCCAGTAAGGATGACTTATACAGCTGCCCTACTAACTCACTCTGAAGAGTGTCTTTCACATGATTAACCAAGAAATGCATCACTGCCTTTGGCACACTGCAAAAGAAAACCAAATTACGAAGTTTTAGTAAAAATTCTGCTGTCAAAATTTGGGCTTAGATTATAGTCTCATAAAAGACACTGAAATCTTGGCTATTTAATGTACTCAACCTTCAAACTTCACTTTTAAAAGCATTAATTCTTGACATTTGATTCTTTGACCTTATTTTATCATTATCCCATACAATGAGCATTATTCTTAGCCAAAAATGTGAAAAGCTCAAACATAATTTGAGGATACAGAATAATGGCCCATCCATATAATCTGGTGTCACAATCAGCTACAGAAAGGAATGCTGAATCCTATAATATGACTAGGCCTTCAAAACAGTGAGGAGAAGCCAAGCACAATTCCATATTAGTGTGCTTTCTCTTACACGAAAAGTCCCAAATAGGTAAAGTCAGAGACCGTCAGTTGCTTACTGTCTGAGAAGTGGGGCAAGAGCAGAAGTCATTTCTGCTACAGCATTTAGATACAGGGTAATGTTATGGAATTAGCATTAGAGAAACTTGTGAATATACTAAAAACACTACAAAGTACACCTATTACGGTGAGATTTTACGATATGTGAATGATCACTTAACATTAAAAAAAAAAAACAAAAAACCTTTAGAGACTGGAGGAATGAGGGAAGCAAAAGCTAGGGTCCACAAGTTTGTTGTCTGGCTGCACAGGATAAAATTCATTTAAACCACAAGCTGCAAGTTAAAAGGGTGTAGGGGAGAAAGAACTGATTCTCTAATCCAAAGTCACTGCTTTCAATATGAAGTGTAAGACTCTGGTTTTACTGCTGTGGGTAGTGAAATCTCTAACAGATTATACAGCACACATAGTCAACATGAAGAAACAACCAAATCAATGAATTAAAAAGGTAATTAGCCAAAATAAGTGATCAAACTGCTAAAGTTTAGAAAAAACCAACGGTGATAGTGCATGCCCACAGTCCCAGCACTCAGGAGGCTGGGAGAAGGATTTGAAGGTCAAGGGCAGCCTGGGGATTTCATTTAGGGATTTCTTGCCTAAATAGCTACTACATCTCAAGTGGCCCAGGATGGCCTCAAACTCACTATGTGGCTGAGGACGACTCAACTCCTGCCACCACACTGATGTGGTGCTGGGGATCAAACCCAAAACCAGGGCTTTGTGCGTGCTAGCCAAGAACAAGTGAGGTACATCCAGCCTTGTGTTTTAAAGGAGACTTTTTTTTAAAAAAATTAGAATGAAAGAATATTTACTTAGTGAATGTTTGGGGACTGAACCCAACGCTTCATGAATACTAAGGCGAAAACTCTAAGCTACTGAGGCAACTAGCAACCCCTCCTTGTGGCTTTTGTTTTGTTTTCTTGTTTTGAGACAGTCTTGACCCAGTCTGGAATTAAATTCATGAGCCTCCTGCTTCAGCCTCCCTAGACCTGGGGCTATAGACTCACTTAGTTTTTTTTTTTCAAGCTGATAAATAAGATCCTAATTATTTTATGTTAACAGACCAAGTCTTATTGTCACAGTTACCCAAAATCTATCAAGAGAATGCATTTAGGGGCTGGAAAGTGGGTAAAGACGCGTGCAAAGCTTGATGCAGAAAGCAGCACAAGCAGCATGCCCATGCACAAGCACGCATGCAAATATTTAAAAATATTTAAGTGTTTGATTTATAATAAAAATATTTTGAATATGTGATTTTCAAAACATGACTCATCCAGAATGATTGTTTTCTAGCAGTGTAATTTATATTACATAGTACTAACCTGTCTTGAATGTTCTTTCTGACAATTAGAAAATACGACTTGATGAGTCGTTCAATGACCTCACAGTCTCGCTGTTCTCGGGCAGATAGTTTTCGTGCAACTGGAACTGGCTAGGTGGGAAAAGGAGGGAAATATTACTTCTTTGCCACTGTGAAATGGCAATGTTTAACAGTTTCTTTTCTCTCAAGAGTATTTTCCTTCTAACTTGGTTATCTTATAAGTCTAAACCAAATTCTCATGGCTTACCACATCCAGCAAATTGACAGCATGGCCTTTCTGTGGACTGGCTGGCATAATTGGAATTGGTTTTGATTTTTCTTCTGCTAGTAATTCCTCTGCTTTGGAAGTTTTCAGCATTCCTCTCCAGTTGCCAGTCGTTGGTTCTTGACCAACATCTCCAACACCACCTCCAGATGCAACCTGAAAACACATATTCCAAAGTCTATACCAACTAACATTAAATAAAGTCCATTTTCTACGATGCAATCAAGAGTACACATCTAACACCTATCTGGAGTTTAGTCAGGCAGATGATGAAGCCAGAGGGAGATGGTGGGTGACAGATGAGACTGGAGACCTGAGACCTGCCAGCCCAGAGCCAATCAGGTCCTATGTAGTTCCTTTTTAATGATTATTTGCTAAGTTTTCAGAATGTTGCTGCTTTTGTAACTCTTCAACCACTAGATTGTGGGAAAGTATCAGCTGCCCTCAAAAGTAAACCCGACTGTGACTCATTTCAAGCTCATCAAAGTCTCAGACTATCAAACTGAGCTCTCATAAAATGCTGTGAGTTGATGTTTCTAAAGTTAATTTATTTTCCTAATAGTAAACAAAACAACATAAAGTAAAACTAGAAACTCTAATAAAAGAAGACTACCTTGCCTAGTCTAAGCTGATAGCCACCTTAAAGATAGGAATATAACATAAACATAAGTTCCCTCAAGATCTATTCTGAGAAAGGATCCAGTGTTAGAAATTTATTGCTACCACTCATCCCAACTGCTTCTGCAGCTCTGATTTCTGGGGTACTGACTCTTGACTTCTCAAAGTAAGCTATGGCTATTTTCAACAATGAGAAAAACAAAATACATCAACATTTCAGGTGTAATACTCTGATCTGAATTATCTAAAAATAGATTGTACAAATTTAACATGCAACTGTTACAGCAGTTTTGGATATCATTCCAAATTGGCTATAATTTGTGAGTAGTTATATTTTTTAAAGCTTGTTAAGGGGGTGGAGAGATGCTTCTGTGGTTAAAGGTGCTGTTTGCAAAGCCTGCCAGCCCAAGTTCAATTCTCCAGTGCCCATGTAAAAGCCAAACCCAAAAAGTGGTGCAGGCATCTGGCATTCCATTTGCAGTGGCAAGAGGCCCTGGTGTGCCTATGATGTCTGTGTCTATCTCTCTCACACACAGAAATGATTTTTTAAAAAGCTTGTTAAGTATGCGTAAACTGTGATAAATGAAATCTTAAGTGTGATGCCATGCATGAAATGGAATATGTGCCAGGATTTAGATGGTTCTCAGTATCGAGCACAAGGGGATTAGAACCTTAAATCTAGAATATAGGCAATGATAGAAAAAATGGGTCTGGATAATTGCACATACAACTTTATTAAAAAGGCAATCAAGATAGCTCATGCTTTAATTCCAGCATTATTTGGGGACACTAAGGTAGGATGATTGCTGTGAATTCAAGGCCAGCCTGGGTGAGAGGAAGACTGTACCTTAAAACAAACAATTCAAAAAAAAAAAAAATACTGGAGAATTGCTAAGTCTTAATCTCTCTCAGCCCTCGTTTTGAATTTGCTTGGGCTTGGGAAGCGGCTTCGGGTGAACAGAAGCATCCTAGCATTCATTAGTCACTGGTCTAGACAGCTCAGTCTTTAAAAAGAGTTAATGTCCCAAAGCGCAGTTTCCATCTCTGAAATCTTAGTTTACTACTGAAATAGAAAATTCAAACTAACCTTGAAGGAAACAACAGTAGAATAGCCTATTATTATTAGCTAAAACTAGAATGAATGCTGCCTGTACTTCAGGGGTTAGAAAGAAGGAACATGAATACAACACAAACGAGTCACCACTGTACACACAGATTCGTAATGAGTTGAAGACAGTTTCAGTGAGAACCAAAGATACCAACATTTCCATTCTGAAACAAGACTCACATTTTTAGTTTCTCTTCTGCTGTCTTGAATTAACTGTTAAAAGATATGTTAAAACATGCAATTATCAAGCAAGATTTAAATCCCAGTGGCTTGAAATTCAAAGATGGGAGGATAATTCCTCTTTAAATTACTTTTTTCCCCTGTGTGTATCTTCTATATTGCAAGCACAAAAGCATGTCAACAATATTTTATGAAGTATATATTGTCACATAATTTAAATTTTGATTAGATTAAAATGATCTGACCTTAACACCATACCCCATATTACTATTCTTCTATTCAGTGTATTGTCTCCACAGTAGCATGCAGGCTTAGATAAGAATCAGAACAGACCTTGCCATCAGCCTCAGCAGAAGCAGCAGGGGAGGGCTCCTGGGAGGCAGGTGCCAAAGCACTTGGAACCTTAGAGGACTAAAGGCAAAAATGTAGGGAAAAAAATCAAGGATACCAAAAATGCATTCGGAAACATTTTATAAATGTGAATGTCTTCCCCTCTGTAACAAAGTCATAAAATAACATGGAAAACAGAAGCAGTCAGGGAGAGGAAGGTGCACATTCTCCTCATTTCTTCTTATGCCACTGCCACCTTTGCTAAACGTTTTCTTCAAGTGAACAAATAGGAAAAATCCAAAAGCCTCATGTTTTCTTTTGGCACTTAGTGAGATCTCTTCTGGCAAGGAATTCAAGGTAAGATTTTAATACATACATCTGAGTATGTCAACTAGCTATTAGGGAAACCACTGGTAATTAAAACCTGTAAGGTGCATACTGCTGCCTTTCCTCTCCAAAAAGCCCTTAGAAGTCACTATCACACAAACCTGACAGTCACTGACAGAATCTTACAAAAGAAACCTTGACACCTAAAAGCCACCTTTAAATTTATTCCAATGTATTCAACAATATTATATTGGACACAACTACTCAAATAGTTCCAACAAGGTATGTAAGACAAGGTATTAAGATAGAAGAAAAAATATCACATCTACGACTAAGTAATATTCTGAAGTTTACCAGTCCATCTTTGAGAATTAACAGTATGCTTTAGGGGGCTGGAGAGATTATTCAGCAATTAAGACATTTGCTTGCAAAGCATGATGGCCCAGGTTCAATTCCCAAGTACCCATGTAAAGCCAGATGCACAAAGTAGCGCATGCGTCTGGAGTTCATTTGCAGCAGCAAGAGGCCCTGGCATGCCCATTGTCTGTCTCTGTCTCTGTCTCTGTCTCTGTCTCTGTCTCTCTCTCTCTCTCTCTCATAAATAAAAATGTTTTTCTTAAAAATAAAGGAATATGCTTTAAAAACTTTTTTTTCACCTTGTCTCGTGATGTAGATGAAGGCAGTTCTCTTGCTAGCCTGTTTCTTCTTTGTTCCTATAAATGCAACCAAGAAAGCAGAACTGATTAGCAGAGTACTGAGATGTGGTCTACTACAAGGTGATCTTAGTTGAAAAGTGTGGAGAAAATAACTAACAGATATATCCTCTCACTTTTGGGCCTTGTGCCATAATTATCATATTCTAATACAAACAAATCTTTAACTCAATGTTTCTCAATGTTCTTCCCCTGCCCTGAGGGATACGGTACTTGATCAGTAGCAGTAGCTCTCTGTACCAGGAATTCTCAAACGAAGGAGAAGAGAATGAATATTTATCCTGTGCTATTACATAATGGAAGTATTTAACTTTACAGGCTCACAGTTAAGAAACTGTCTTGAGTTTCAGATAAGACTCTGGACTTTTTTAACAGTGTTGGTACTGATAAAGACTTTAAGGTTGGACTGAGTGCATTTTGCATCATGAGATGGTCATGGGTCTTTGAGGGTCAGGGGTAAAATGATATTTGAATGAGATGTTCTCCCCAGAGCAGCACGTGTTCTGAATACTTGGTCCCCAGCAGGTAGAAACTTGGCAGGAAGCACCTTGCTGGAAGGGGTGTGTCACTGGGGGCAGATCTTGACGAAGCCCAGTACCCAGACAATTCCCCAGAGATATGAGCTAGTTTATCTGTTTTCTGCCATGATGAAGTTTCCCCTCGAAATTATAAACTGAAATAAAACCTTTCCTCCCAACAGCTGCTTTTGCTTGAGTGTTTTGTCCCAGCCATGAGAAGGTAGTTAACTAAACCATGGCTCAACACCTAAAGGCTATGCTTGCAAAGTCTGCCAACCAGTTTTAATTCCTAAGTCACCCACGTAAAGCTGGACGTAAAAAGTGGAAGAACCAATCTTGTGATCATTTGCAGTGGCAAGAGGCCCTGCTGTGCGCGCACACACACACACACACACACACACACACACACACACATGCTCAAAAAAAAAGTTTTTTTCTTAACATTAAACTACCTCCTGGAAATAGCATTCATAACTGATAGATCTTTCCGTAACCTGGCTAATATAGCAGACTGGTCAACTGCCCACTCTTTTATCATCAAACTTTGACACAAAGCCACAGAAACTATGTTCAATTCAACAGGAAATGAGCCACTGCTATAGCCAAGCAACATGATAGCTGCAAGGCTATGTGGACAGATGATAGTGGGTCTCTTACAAGCAGGATCAAGCACAGTAGAAAAGTATTCAGGTCAAATCAAGTCAAAATTGCTCCTAAAACGAAAGCATTTCATGAGTACTCAAACTTGGAAAGAACTTTAAGTTTACAAAGCTTCACAATGAAGTCTTAGGTAGGTACAAGTTATTTCTTAATGGAGATTTGAACCACTTTCACTTTCTCGTGGGTTATCCAGTGCTAAAACATTATAGAGCTATATGGATTAAACTATTTACTTTGAGAGTGACACAGAACAAAGGTGGGAATCTGGAGGATGAGAAATCTAACCTAGTTTGAAAATTGGCCTGTATAAACTGAGCTAGCCCTGGATGCCAGCAATGTGGCTCACTTGCCTTTTCCTAAACTTTGGTTTTCTAATGTTAGCATCTACCTTCAAAGGCTGGTGTGAAGATTAAATGGTAATACCCACAACATTTTTTGCATTAGAACTAGAGGTTTACTATTCAAATACTGATGTGAGACCATGCACAGATGACCTTGCCACTATAAAAACACTGCTCCAGACTACTCCATGGAGTTGTCTTCAATGTTACAAGAACTAAATCTTTAAACTATTTGCCCACTTTTAACCTAACTCTTGCCTAGTCCACTTTCTGAATGCTTTAAAGAGCTTTATAGTATCCATTTTGGAAATTTCTGGTAATAAGAAAGTTGGTTCTCTACAGCTACTAAAGAGAAGGCGCTTGTTTCCTACTCTAGTACCAGGCAAAAGCAGCGCAGCAGAAACCCTTGTCAGCATGCTTGCTTCATGGTTTAACCAGAGACAAAATTGAAAACCCAGGGTCCCTTCCAGTTCTCAAATTATATGCTTAAAATTTTTCTCTCTACCCATAAGTACAAGAGAAAATTCGATATGGAATAGGAATTCAGGTCATATTACCTTAGGGATAACTTACTTTTCCTAGAGAAGTGGCAGAGAGAGGAAAAAAAAAATTAAGGCTTATAGTAAATTCGCTAGAGCAACCAGACTTGGCTTCATCTCTCTCATCTACAACCTGTTCTACTACCATCAGATGGGAGGAAAGGATCCATGCCATGTCGTGAAGAATACTGTCTTTCAACTTATGAGCAGTTAGGGAATTCTTGGAATGCTTTCTTTATAGTTTTTAGAATCAAGTAACAGAAATTATAACATTCACTTTGCTTTTCTAATTTTATTTCTGTTGAAGAGAAAGCAGGGTCTCACGCTAGCCCAGGCTGATCTGGAACTCACTGTGTAGCCCAACCTGGCCTTGAACTCATGGTGATCGTCCTGCCTCAGGCTCAGGTACTGGGACTAAAGGCGTGCCAACCACCACGCCCAGCTTCATTCCCTTTGTTTTATGCACTTCAATCTGAAATGGATCCATACCAACTTCAACACTAAATCAATGAATCCCAGATAATACTCTTCTATTTCATAAGCAGAAAGAGAGAATTGTCCCAAGTAATTTTGGGAATTTAAGAAAACAATGTAATGATCTTGGCTTATTCCAACGCATGAATTAGTCACCTCCTGCTAATATAGTAAGTATGTTCGAGATCGGCTGAAGCAGAGTCAACAAGACAACGTGTACTTACTTCTATGTTGTTGTTCATCAGCCCACAAGCGTCAGCGAAGTCTGGATGTTTCGTGTTGATGTAAGCCAGTTCAATTGCTACTAAGTTATGGACCTAAAAAAGGAAAATTAGCTAATATACAAATACTAATGTATGTCTACCCAACTTTACTTTGATATTACATATAAAATTATTGGCAAAACTGAAAACATATAAGAAATTCATTCTTAAATACCTGCAATGATAATCTATGCCAAATAAATTATTTTCATTTTAGCATTTAAAGTTCTATTTCTAAGGAAGAAAAACTGACATTAAGAAAGCTTCAAACTAATGTTCTGTTGGTGGAAAACATCTACCTGGTGCAAATCTACATCCAAGGCTTTCCTAAGAAACTCTTGTTACTCAAACTTCACCCATGAGCCATGTCAAAGTTAGAGTCCAATTTCAGTAAGAAAACAGTTCATAATTAAGATGCTCACTTTATCTGGAGAAAGTATTTATTTAGACCTGAATGAAGTAGTAACCACTTAGCTTCAGCTCTGAAGGATGTAGTCAGTCTATGTGGTTCAAAACCTAATGAGTTAGTAATCAAATGGGAAAGTGAAACAATGTTTCCAGTCCTTCACAGAATTCCTAAGGCTGACTGTGAATAAAGTGAAGTCTATCATTGTCTTCTGTACTTGTCTTTGCTGCCTCAGGTATGAGAACCAGTGCAGAACTGGGGGAAAGGGTCTGTTCAAATCAGTGGTAGAGTCTGAGATCAAGCTGTTTAGACATCTGCATCTGACAGTGATCCGAGTTAAGCAAGCAGCCAAGCAGCAGCACCTGTATTCTGCACATCCAAGGACACTTTTGTCATCTAAGTAACCCTCGGCTGAGGCACAGTACCTGGAGCCTAGACTCAAAGTGGCTGGCAAGAAAGCCTGCTAAAAATTAAGAGGCATTATGGGCATATTCAAATGCTTAGCTCATGTTTCTGTCAATTTCAGCTTTTTCTCTTTTGGGGGGGAGGGGGCAGTGCAGAGAGGGGCGTGGGTAACTGCAACCCACAGAAGAGTAACTCTTCATATATCTATTACATGGTCATGGAACAATGAAGCTGTAGGTGTGGCCAAAATACCTGAAGTACTTCACAGCTGAAGTTTCCTACTAAGGCTCAAGTTACTGAGGCTGGAGACAGCTTCTTCTATCACTAGGTCCATTTACAACCCGTAACAATTCTCCAACCTCATCCAACATGTGCTTCTGGGCTAACAACGATTAAAATCTGAAAAACGATGTGCTTCATACTAGCATTATTGAACAGTTTCTTTGAAATAAGCCTAAAATACTTTCGAGTCACAGCATACTGAGAAACATGCCTAAATTCTAAAGTAATTGCAATGCCTTACTTATAAAAATATTTACTTATTTATATAAATAAAAGGCAGCCAAATTAAGATTTAAGCTTTTCAGCCAAGCGTGGTGGCGCACACCTTTAATCCCAGCACTCAGCAGGCAGAGGTAGGAGGATCGCCGTGAGTTCAAGGCCACCCTGAGACTACAGAGTGAATTCCAGGTCAGCCTGGACTAGAGCGAGACCCAACCTCGAAAAACCAAATAAATAAATAAATAAAATAAAATGAAATTTAAGCTTTTCCTAAAAGTGATTACAACAACACAGCTTACCATCTCATTGGTAACAGGCAGCCTTTTCCGAAGAAGACAAGTCACTACTTCAACTATGGCATCATGAAGCTTGGGAAACCTTAACAATTCCTATGTACAAGAGAGAAGTAAAAATATTTAATGTAAAATTAATCACTGAAGTACTGAGTTAAATTTGAAAGTTACATTTAAGAATATTATTTCAGAGCCTGCCGTGGTGGCGCATGCCTTTAATCCCAGCACTAGGAGGCAGCGGTAGGAGGATCACTGTGAGTTCAAGGCCACCCTGAGACTACATAGTGAATTCTAGGTCAGCCTGGGCTACATCGATACCCTACCTCAAAAAAAAAAAAAAAAAACCATAATATTACTTCATTTTAGATAAGGGACCTACAGGCTTTAGCTCATCTTCCATCATTTCTTCCCCCCTCTTGTGACGGCGTCGCATCTCCCTGGCTGACCTGCGTGCTGTAATTGCTACAGTGCTGAATGATTCTCTGCATCTCTTCATGAACGAGCTCCACACAGCGAAGGCTGGGCTCTTCTAGACGTTTGATTTGCCGTTTGACCAGCAACTCAAAGGAAACCTCAGGCACAAACAAGGCAGGACGAGGACCCTGAAAAAACAAAACAAAGCCCTAAGAGTTTTGCCAAAGGTAAAAATAAATCCCATTTTTTGTTAATTATCACAAAAAGTGCTTCAACTATGAGCAAAATAAACTGCTCAAGTCTAAAATAAGACATAGTTCATGGTTAAACAAGCAAAACTTCAACCTCAATTTTAAGTCTAAAAGTGACGCATACTCACAGTAGCGTTTCTAATGGCAGTCAAAATATCAATAGTGTTAAGGCCTCCTAGTGGGTCAACAGATTCTAAGGTTCGTCCAAAAGTTTCATGGAAAATATAACAAATTCTAGCACCACCACATCTGAAAGACAATGGGTTATATGGTTACTTGCATTTCTGTAGGGAAAAAAAAGCTACAAATTACAAGTCTTTTTTATAAGCTTTAAGCTTGTTTCATTTATCTGAAATAAATGAAATATGCATTTTGGAAAAAAAGCACAAGTGTATGTAGCGATTGGACAAAGGAAAAAAATGGTTTTGAGAAATAGACATTTTTATGTACTGCTAGTAGAAAAGCAGGGTCAGGAAATAAAACGACACAATCCTTGGTTTCAGTCATCTACTAAGAATCCTGGACTGCATCCCTGGAGACAGAGGAAACTTCTCTAACTGTAAACAAACTACCCAACAACAGTTGGACTCGTTCAACAAATATGTTTGAAAAGTAAAACAACTATGCAAATCTCTTTATTTCTTCCCCCCACACCCCTTTTCAAGGTAGGGTCTCACTGTAGTCCAGGCTGACATGGCACTCACTCTGTAGTCCCAGGCTGGCCTCAAACTCACAATGATCCTCCAACCTCTAACTATGCTAATCTTTAGACTGATAATTCGGTGTATATTAGAAAGTTGTGGCATGTTGATTTAAAGAAATACCCATATGGTAGCATGTTTATCCAATGATTTTAAAATATATGTAATATAGGCATTTATGTATTACAAAGAGAAGAACAGACAAATGCCTAGGTTAATATCAAACAGTAGAAGTTATTGCTGATATGGTGAAATTAAGAGTAATTCCATTTTCATGTTTTTTACTTATCTTCATTTTCTAATTTTTCATTTATCAATTATGATAAATGTGCTAAAGAAACAACTAGGCTGAGTATAACTCAGTGTTCAAGCACTTGCATAATCAGCAACCAAACACATTTAATTTTTTTTTTGTTTGTTTGTTTTTCTAGGTAGAGTTTTGTTCTAGTCCAGGCTGACCTAAAATTCACTATGTAGTCTTAGGGTGACCTCAAACTCACAGCAATCCTTCTACCTCTGCCTCCCAAGTGCTGTGATCAAAGGTGTGTGCTACCATGCCCAGTTTAAAACAAAAACATTTTTGAATTAAAATAGAAATAATTTTAGAGCTTGAGATCATGGTATACTCTTATAAGCCTATAGATTCAGGAGGCTGAGGCAGGAGGATTTTGAGTCTGAGGATAACCTGGGCAACACACTGAGATGTCTCCAAAAAAAACCAAATCTTTCAAATACGTATCAAGTATCACTTAAAGATAGACAGACAGACAGACAGATAGATAGATAGATAGATAGATAGATAGATAGATAGATAGATAGATAGATAGATAGATAGATAGATGATAGATAGATATAGATAGATAGATAGATAGATAGATAGATAGATAGATAGATAGATAGATAGATAGATAGATAGATAGATAGATAGATAGATAGATGATAGATGGATGATAGATAGATCCAGCTGGAGAGGCAGTAGTTAAGAGCACTTCCCGTGTAAGCATGAAGGCCTGAGACTCAATTCAATTCCCAGAGCCAACATAAAAAAGCCAGGTATGACCTTGATGTTGTCTGGTCATCACAGGCAAGGGCATGGGGCGCCACATGGACCAGACACATTACACACGTGTACCACATTCTGAACACACACATGCTCACACCTACAAGTGAAACAAAACCCTACACGTTAGGCGATTTAGCCACAGCTGAAAGTATTTTACATCAGTCATCCTATCATGTCTACAAAATTATATTACTGTTTTACTGAAATGCATCACAACCAGATGGTCTTAGTCAGCTTAACAAAAGATAAAGTGATCTTGCAATTCAGGTAAGCAAATCTTTACAAAAATGTCTTACTTACAACTCTGAAGTTTCAATATATTTCGCAGTTCCTTCGATTGTGTTACAGTATTCTGTAGCAAATTTGGTGATGAGCTGGAGTAGAGTAGCACTTTTATCATCCACGGGTTCACCATAGCTGTTCAGAAGAGACTGGTACTGAGCAGCTAGCACGTTTATCCTTGTTTTCAGCTCCGGTAAGCAATCTCTGATGTGATGCATAAGTAACCTAGTGATGGTGGGGAAAGCAGGACTTCATGTAAACTGTGCTGTGATGCTCCAATTTTAAAATGCAAATATGGGCAGACACTTGTCAGTAATTTATCTTGGTAGGTATGTGTTGTGAAATATACATGTGGTCTCATCCGCATTTCCTGATACTCCCAAGTCGCTAGCCCTTTTCCCAGCCCCTGGGCAATGCCTTTGGCGTCTGCCTTTAATCCAAGTCTAGTAATTGCTAAATATATATACATATATATAAAGTAATGCAAAATCATATGTCAATTACCACAAGGAAAGTAAGCCACTCAGTCCAACTTTACTTATAATTTTGGTTTCATCAACTTATCTTAAATAGGTACAAAGCATAATATAAATCTGTCTTCTTAGGATGCAGAGTGTAAGAGAAAACAGTTTTCAGTCTGGTCATTTATATATCTAGAAAGGCCTTACAGTTCCTACAACATCGATCAGCAGATGTTCAGAATAAAAGCATAGAACTAAGCTAGATGTGGTGGCATACACCTTTAATCCCAGCACTTAGGAAGCAGAGGTAGGAGGATCACCATGAGTTCGAGGCCACCCTGATACTACATAGTGAATTCCAGGTAAGCCTGGGCTAGAGCGAGACCCTACCTCAAAAAAACAAAAAAAGCAACAACAACAACAACAACAAAAAACCCAGAACTAATTTCCACTTATGAATAGGCATACATGAAACTCTAAATTAACAAATAATGCAAATTTTTAAAATTTTGATCACAGAAACCCAAAGTGTTTTGATGTCATCTGATATGAAAAATTGTCAAAAGCTTCATGGGCTGGGGAGTTGGCTGGGAGGTTAAAGATGCTTGTTTGCAAGGCCTGATGGCCTGGGTTTAATTTCCCAGGACCCACCCAAAGCCAGATAGAGGAGGCCCTGCGGTGCCCATACCACTCCCCTCCCCACAAATAAGCACAAACAAAATTATTTTTTTAAGGAATCAATAAAAGATTATTTAATGAAACAAAGAAATCCATACCTTTTTTCTCATTTTTCTTGAATTTTAAAAATGAGGTATCTTAATATAAAATTGTTATTGCAGAAAGAATTCTTAGGACTCCAGCAAAATGCTTCTCTGTACTTTCTTCTTTCTCACAAGTTTTGGCACCTCACAAGGCCTTGTGGACCCTGTGTGTTCCTGAGGATTGAACCCAGGGTTCCTACATGCTAGGCAAGGGCTCTACCACTGGGTTAGATCCTCAGGCTCCCTTAAGTATTTTGGGTAGTCTACTGTTTCTTACTGAGTTCAATGTCTACCTTATTCTGCTCTGCTCAATTTTGGACCATGAAGTATACTGCTCACAATGAGACACAGGAACCTTTCTTTGCAAACTCTTCTCTCTCTCTCTCTCTCTCTCTCTCTCTCTCTCTCTCTCTCTCTCTCTCTCTCTCTCTCTCTCTCTCTCTCTCTGAGCTTAAACAAGAAAAGTTTTATTTTTAAGGCAAAACAAACACATTACCATACACCCAAATACCAGAGCAAACATTCACTGGGCTTTATAAAAGAGAGAACTGTACTCAGTAGTCACTAAAAAATGAAACATTTGAACAACCAACCACTGCTGATGGAGACACGGATACATGGGCTTCTATGAAATGGTTCTGTATGCATCTATGTGGAAATATATGACCAATGGGAAGAAATGGCAGGTGATACCACTCTACTGTGCTCTTGTCTGCTTTCCAGAATAAATCAACAGGTCGTTTTATAAAGTTGATACCAAAGAACACTTCCAAAAATCAAAAAGGTCATGGCTAAAGTTATCTAGGAGGTCTGGAGAGGGAAAATTTATGCTTTCAAATGCCAATTTTCACACAAATGGCAGGCACTAACTCTAGACATGTGCTTGCGGAAGAAAAGGAAACCCTAATCTTAGTAGAGGCTAGTCTTCATGATGCTTAGGAACTCTTGCTCATTGACCTCTCCGTCTCCATCATGATCAGCTTCATCGATCATTTCCTGGAGTTCCTCATCAGTAAGGTTCTCACCCAGCTCCTTGGCCACACACTTCAGATTTTTGAATGATATCTTCCCAGTTTCATCATCATCAAAGAACTTGAAAGCTTTCAAGATTTCTTCTTTGGTATCTTTCTTAGACATTTTCTGAGTCATCACTAAGTCAAAAAGTCACTAAAATTCATATTTCCTGTCCCTTTCTTATAACTTTGCTTATCATTTTCTTGATTTCTTCTTTTTTGGGTTCAAAGCCAAGGGCCCTCATTGCCACCTTTAGTTCCATAACATCTAGAGTTCCAGTTCCATCAGCGTTTAAGAGATCAGAAGCTTCCCGGATTTCTTGTTTCTATTCTTCAGTAAGTTCTGCCTTAGGACTCATCTTCCTGCGCTGGTTATTTGACGCCATACTGGCCTTCCTAAAACTGGAGGCCATCACCTGCAGACAGCAACGGGGTACACACTGGCTCGGCGCCGCTCCCCTCTATGATCTCTTGACACATGAAAATTGGTATGTGTTACTCTACCAGGAAAATCTTGCACTACACTTTTGTAGTTCCTATGTGAATCAAACCTTTTATTGTGATAAGGTATCTGACATGCACGAGGGTAAGGGAGAAAAGACGTGACTGGCCCAAGTCTTGGGCTATTAGTCAAGAGGCTGAGGAGCTTGTTCACCCTGTGAGACCAGGAAAAGCAGGAAGAAGACACGACTTCCAAGGACAACCATCCCCAGGGACTTATTTCTTCCAGCTATGTCCCACCTCCTATTTTTCACCAATTTTCAACAATGTCATCATATTAAGAATCTTATGAATCCACTAAATGAGTCATTTATGGTATCTCACAACCCTAAAGGACCCCATCACTTCCAAAGGCTCATGAGATAGCAACCAAGCCCAAATACATGAGACTGTGGTAGACATTTCATAACTACAACATGTGACAGTTAGCTGGGTGTTGCCCTTAGTCCAAGCACTCAGGAAGCTGAGGTATAAGGACCACCTTGAGTTCAAGGTCAGCTTGAGGCTACAGAGTGAATTCCAGACCAGCATAGGCTAGAGGGAGACCCTACCCTAAAAAAAACAAACAAAAAAAATTACATAATCAAGAGTTGAAGAGAGGCATCAGTCAGTAAAGTACATGTCACACGATATGAGGACCTGAGTTAAGGTCCCTACCTCCCAGATAAATGCAAGTGACAGCATGCACCTAGAATCTCAGCACTCTGTAGGCAGAGACAGGTAAATCCCTGGACAGTGAGCTCTGGGTTCAGTACAAAACCCTGTCTTAATAAATAAGGTAGAGAATGGCTGAGGAGGACATCTGATGTTGACATCTGACCTCCATGCACACATACAAACACACATAAAACCTACACAGTTAAAACAATTTAAAATCCATGTGAACATGAATTCTAGACTGTTGATTTAATATCAACTTTCCCAAGATGAAGAGAGAGACATCTACTTTGCAACAACCTCCTATGAAGAAAGCAAAAGTAATGCTGTAAGGAACAGTATAAAAACATGTGGAACTGAGCAGAAACAGTCTTGGACTTGTTGTCAAAACAAACACATATCATTTTCGGAAGGTGAAAAATGTTACCTGTTTAGAGTCCTAGCAAGATACTTTGTTCCATTTCTGTTGGCCAGAGATGGGTATTTCTTTTGAAGAAAGGCATATTCATCACGGATGGAATCAACCACACTCTTCTTGTTGTTAATGTCAAGCTGGCTCCTAGGAAACATAATAAAGTCATTGAACAAAGCCACTGTCCTTACTCTGCTCTAGATGGTGACAGAGATGGTGTTAGCACCAGGCATTGCTCCCTAATTTCTAACACAAATTGTTCTATTTAATTCTCACAATAATTCTACAAGATGACATTTTCTTTTATTTACATCCAGAAACCGATGTTTCTATAGGTTAACTTACACATTAAGTTGCTCATCCCAGACTTGAACTATACAACTTAGGAATACTTAAAGCCTGGCAATATAGGCTTCATGAATACTGTTAGCTGACAAGCAGAAAAATGTAACTGTATCTTAACCAATTATCTTTTATCCATAGATAAATAGTCCATAGTAACTCAATTATACCCAAAATGGAATAGTTAACTTGAAAAGCCATTTAAAGATATGAGAAAGCAGTACTCCAGCACCGACTTGCCTGAAAAGATGGAAGTGGGAAGAGGAATGGGATGGAAGAACAGATAAACAGAAGCAGATAATTGAAATGGACCACAGACATCACTTAGTGAAACATTTTCATTTTTTCCAAGACTGAAAACCCAATGATGTGAATTGGAAACCCGATAGTCTGTGTAATAACTGTAACCAGAACACAGGTCTTTTGACAACTGCAGTGTTTTTTTAACATGTAAATTTCAGACTCAGAGAGATTGTCATCAGAACCCAGGTCTACTTTTCACTAGCCACGTCACATTTGTAAAACGTGTAACCACTAACATCTCATAAAATGTGAGAATTTCAAGGATACCATTTGCAAACTGTTCACCATAGAGTACCTGAAACATAATTGGGAAGCCGGGCGTGGTGGCGCACACCTTTAATCCCAGCACTTGGGAGGCAGAGGTAGGAAGATCACCATGAGTTCCAAGGTCAGCCTGAGACTACATAGTGAATTCCAGGTCAGTCTGGACTAGAGCGAGACCCTACCTCGAAAAACCAAAACAAAACAAAACAAAAAAACATAATTGGGAAATCAGTAAAAGTTCCATTTCTACATTTTGTTTTGTTTTCTTGAGGTAGGGTCTTGCTCTAGCCTAGGCTCACCTGGAATTTACTATGTAATCTCAGTCTGGCCTTGAACTCCTATCTCTGCCTCCCAAACGGTGGGATTAAAAGCGTGCGCCAACATGTCTACAATTTTTACTACTAGTTATTTCTATGTATGTGTGTATGCACGTACATATGTACGTGTGTGTATATGTATGTGTGCATCAAAATCATCCTGGCAATTACACAGCATTACTACTGCTGGAGGGTAAACTAATCTAGTAAAATCCCACCACCTAAAACTTTCTTGATTGGGTGCAAATTAGGTATCTTTTTCCTTACCCAATAACCTTCTCGTACACAGCTTAAATAGTGGGCCAAGAATTCTTAAAGCCTGGCTATTAAATTATCTTCCATTTGTAGTACTGACTACTTTAGAAACATTTAGCATGATCATAGAAAGGGGAAAAATGGATATTATCACATTTCTGACAATTTTAGAAATTCATCAGGCTTACAGGCTACAAAGATGGCTCAGTGGTCAAAGGTGCTTGCTTGCTAAGCCTGCAGGTCCGGGCTCAACTCCCCAGTACCCATGCAAAACCAAAAGCACAAAATGGTGTGTGCATTGGAATTTTGTTTGCAGTGGCAGGAGGCCCCGGTGCACCCATACACTCACTCATACACACTCTTTCTCTCAAATAAATAAAACTAGTCAAAAAAAAAAGAAAGAAAGAAAGAAAGAAAGAAAGAAAGAAAGAAAGAAAGAAAGAAAGAAAGAAAGAAATTAATTCAGGGGCTTTACCCTCTCCTGCCTTTTTATGGGAAGGAGGTCTTCATACTCTCTCCTCTTTCCTTCTCTTAATCCACTAAAGTCTCTCTAAACTTTTTTTAAAAATATTTTATTTATTCATTTTCAAGCAGAGAGATACAGAGAGAGAGAGAGAGAGAGAGAGAGAGAAAGAGAGAGAGAGAGAGCGCCAGGGCCACCACCTTGTGGGTCTGGCATATTTGGGTCCTGGGGAATTGAACCCGGGGCCTTAGGCACTGGAGACAAGTGCCTTAACCGCTGAGCCAGCTCTCCAGCCCTCTCTAAACTTTTTAAAAAGTAAAAATAAAATAAAAATAAAGAAATTCACACTTGCTAAAAACGAGAGTACTGCAATTATTATCCTATTCTTAATAACTAACCTGTTAACTACTCCAATGATTCCAAGCTTGACTGGGATAACCCTTCCCATTAATACATCCATGGCATCAGTCCCCGCATCCATGAGGTCAAGTTTGGTGATCACAGCTAGGGTTCTGCGACCTGGCAAATGTGAAAAGAAGGGAGGGGGGAAGGGAAAGGTAATGAGGAAGAAGGGGAAGAGAGAGACACCAAGATACTCATTAAATAAAGCCATTAAGTTTAATAAAAGACAATCATCTGATTCTACTTAACACATTGCCTCTTCATCATTTTAGTAATACTTTTAAAAACAAATTTTAAAAATGTTTTATTCCTTTTACATTTTATTTGTAAGGAGATAGAGAAAATGAGAATAGGCACATCACAGCCTCTTGCCACTGCAAACAAACTCCAGGTACAGGCCCCACTTTGTGCATCTGGCTTTACGTGGATACAGGGAATCAAATCCTGGCTGTCAGGCCTTGCAAGCAAGCACCTTTAACCATTGAGCCATCGCTCCAGCCCCTAAAACATAATTTTAAATACTGCATACAAATTTTAAAATGTTTTCACAAGTAGTTTCTTATTAGTTCTAGGGAAACCTTTTTATACACATTTTATATTTTCTTTAATAAGTAGCTTTTTGGTATACAGTTTTTTGGTTTGTTGTTGCCTGAGAAGAGGCAATGCGAGGGGTCAAACCTAGGGTCTCCAGCAGGCTAATCAATTAGCTACACCCCCAAGTCCTGGTCCTATTATGTTCCATAAGTACTCTTCCACAATAAAACAGAATGGTTCTATCACTTTGCTGCCTACTTTTGTCTTTTTTAGAATGGTATATAAACGGAATTATACTGTATATGCCCTTTCGAGTTTAATTCTTTCACATAGCATAACTCATTTGAGACCATCCATGTTGGAATATGCATTCACAGTTCCATTTCTTCTTATTGCTGATAGTATGCCACTGTATTGCTGTGCAGCCTTGGTTATTCATCCCCTTTCTGAGAAATAGTTGAGCTGCTTTCTAGCTTGAGGAAAGTGTGAATAAATGTGCTATAGAAACTTTATCTTGTTTTACAGACAAGGTCTCTACGTTGCCGGACTATCCTTGAATTCCTGCCTAATGATTCTCCTGCCTCAGTCTTCTGGGTACTGGGATTACAATGAGCTACCATGCACGGCTCCATACACGTTTTTATAGGAACACCTGACATGGGATTGCTGACTTAATATTCTAAGAAATGCCCACAGTTCCCCGTGTAACTGCATCATCCACCACCGAGGACATGGAAGGCTAGCAGCTCTGTAACTGCAGAGGGTGTCCTTCAATCAGGAGCCTTTTCTTTTGTTCTAAATCTGCAAGACCATCCCACTTAGTGATCTCATCTGCTATCATAATTTATTATTAACACATCAAGCAGCTTCTAAATTTCTGATATTATAAAAAATATTGGGCTGTATTTTAAAGTAGTAATTGGGTAGCTACTACAAATAAAGACTTTATGTGAAGTATTTTCCCTACCCTTCATACCAGCTTAATAAATATTTTCCATCACAATTTCTATTTGAAATTATAAACAAAATAGGAAAGCATTATTTTTTAAATATGTGCTAACCAGATATATTTTTAAAAATTAAAATTCCTTTCTTGAGAATAGATTAACCATTCTAAGTCAAGCATCTGATTAAATATTAACATCTGTCCTTACCATCTGGATCCACCTCTCTGGAAATTTTAAGTGCCTCTGATGTTGCCATATCTGTATTCGCAGCAGTGACAGCGAGAATAATAGAATTGGGATTGCTGATGAACCGAAGAATGAGCTCTCTGATCTGAAGTTCAATATCCTTAGGTTGATCACCTACAGGCACCTAAGCCAAACAGAAATAAGCAAGGAGCTGATAATAAAAACCAACTAATGCCCCCTCCATTTAATCCACAGAGCACAGCTATAATAAATAATTAAAATAAATATAATGTACTGTGATATTTATGAATTTGATAATGTACAAGGTTTCAAAATTTAACACTTGCAAATATCAAAAATTAACTTGTATAAAGATTTACTGAACAACCCTATATTAAGTATTGGAACTAACTTCATACAGACAAATTTCTCCCTCTTTTTTTTTTTTGGTTTTTCGAGGTAGGGTCTCGCTCTAGTCCAGGCTGACCTGGAATTCACTATGTAGTCTCAGGGTGGCCTTGAACTCATGATAATCCTCCTACCTCTGCCTCCCGAATGCTGGGATTAAAGGCGTGCACCACCACGCCCGGCTCAAATTTCTTTATTAAGTAAGTGCTTGCTGGTAGCATGGAGCACACTTTGACATGTCAAATTATGTTACAGTAGTGAAATTAAAGAACATGAAAGTTCCTATCTTCCTGGACCTTATGTTTAGTGACAATTGCAAAAAGTGAACACATTTATGTTCTGCAAGTGGTAGAAAGAGCTATCAAGAAAACAAAGCAGAACAGGAAGCCAGGGAATGATGCGAAGGGATTATGTTTTTAAAGCATTACCTTATTTTTATTTTTGGTTTCTTTGAGGTAGTGTCTCACTCTAGCCCAGACTGACCTGGAACTTACTCTGTAGTCTCAGGCTGGCCTCAAACTCAAGGAGATCATCCTACCACTGCCTCCTGAGTGCTGGGATTAAAGGCATGCATTACCATGCCCAGATAAATTACTGATTTAAATTATAATCATTATTTCTTTCTTTCATCTTTTTTTTTTTTCCAAGCAGAAGAATACAGGGAGGGAAAGAGGATATAAATGAGCAAGCACACCAGGGCCTCCAGCCACTGCAAACTCCAGGTGCATGAGCCACTTTGTGCATCTGGCCTTACATGGGCATTGGGGAATCAAACTCGGGTCCTTACGCTTTATAGGCAAACACCTTAACCACTGAGGCAGCTCTCCAGCCCAAAAAGCATCATCAGAGAAGACTTCATAAAGACAATGGAATTGAGAGATTAAGTAATCCAAAGGCACAAAGGAAGAGGTGCATAAACTATCTGGGGGAAGAACATTACAAGCAGAAAAAGAGGAGAGAAGTTAGAGAATAAAACAGGGCACACCTAGAATCCCAGCATCCAGGAGCTAGAGACAGGATAATCAGTCATCTTTGGCTACATAGGGAGCTTGAGGCCAGCAGAAGGGAAAGGAAGGAAGGAAGGGAAGGAAGGGAGGGTAGGAAGTGGAGAAAGGAGGAAGGGAGAAAGGAGGAAAGGAGGAAAGGAAGGGAGAGAGGGATGAAAAAGGAGAATAATATGGACATATCAAACAGGTATATGTAAGAACTGAGGCTGTAGTTTAAGTGACATGGGAAGTCACTGAAGAAAGTTTTAAGAAATTACACAACCTAATTTTCACTTCAACAGAATCACTGTGGCGACTGTTATTTTTCCTGTCACTTTGATTGTACTGATCTAGGTGAGATGGCAGCTCAGCCAACAAAACAGCCAAGATAGTCTAAAGGGAGGTGAGATGAAAGGTAAAGAAATGTCAAGGATGCTGTAAGATTTGTGGCTAAGCAAACAGAAAGGAGGAGATAGGGAAGAATACAGAAATCAGATCTACTTGAAGGATAGGTAAAGAATTTGATATTTTGGCTGGAGAGATGGTTCAGCAGTTAAGGTGTTTGCCTGCAAAATCTAACGACCCCAGATTGATTCCCGGTACACACGTAAATGGCGCACACATCCGTGAGATTAAGAAGAAACCAGCAAAATCACTGCGAAGGAGTGAACTGCAGAGTGGTATCTTGGGACATAGTAAAGAAAATGTTTCAGGAAGAAAGGAGGGCTCAAGTAAAAAAAAAGTACATCAAATGTAATTGCAAAAAGTGGCTGATAATTCTTGTAAGGAGTTAAGGGGAAAATACACCTCTGTTCAAATGAAAGCATAACTAATCGACAGTCAACTGCTCCTCACCTTGGTCATTCCCGGTAAGTCCACCAGTGTCAGATTGACAACATTAGGTGAGAAAATCTTCAGATGAATTGGTTCAGGGCTTACTCCCTAAAAATAAGATTTAAAATATATTAAAATCACATTAAAATTTCAGAAAGTATGAAATGTTAAAGTAAACTTTATTTCAAGTATATAAACTTTAGATGTTTCTTAATATGAATTGAACTATGATTCCTAAAAATTTTTCAATAATTAAATTTAAATAAAACAAATAACAAGGCTCCCAGCCATATAACAAGTTACATCAACCCCATACCATTAATGTTAACTTCTTTTCCCTATATTATTTCACAATCATTTTTTTTTAGGTTTATTTTATTTTAGTTGCCAGCAGAGAAGGAAAGAGAGAGAATGGGCATGCTAGGGCCTCTTGCCACTACAAATGAAATCCAGAGTCATGCAGCACTTTGTGCATCTGGTTTGACGTAGGTACTGGGGGCCTGTCGGTCTTTGAAAGTAACCACTGAGCCATCTCTTCCCTATTCCACATTTTTTCCCTTGATTCTATGTGTGTGACATTTAAAAAATATGTTTAACGGACTTGGTGCTGAACAAAGGAGCAGTTTATTCTTTACTATCCAAGCTCATGATGTTCCCAAAGTGAAAGTGTAAAATAGGCCATTAAATCAATTTGGCTCCCAATCTGAACATTATATGGCAAACGTGTATATAGTAAGAGTTTGCTCAATGTATTCAAATTTTTAGATCCCCAAATTGAAGTGGTAAGTATATGAATAGTGAAAGACACCTGCCTTTCCTCTTCTATAGTCTATGATTACTGTAAAGACCCCCCTCTTCTTTACTTGCCTGCTACAAGTTTTAGGATTGAGCCAGCTACCTGTAACAAGACACTTGTGAGATACATATTCGGACATTTAATTACTTGAGACAGATCACTGTAGTATTTACTTTATTATGAACATGACTTTAAAAGATTTTGGGGGGGCTGGAGAGATGTCTCAGTAGTTAAAGGTACTTTCTTACAAAGCCTGACAGCCAAGGTTCAATTCCCCAGTACCCAATAAACCAGATGCACAATGTAGCACGTGTCTGGAGTAGATTCGCAGTGGCAGGAGGCCATGGTGAGCCCATATTCTCAAATAAATAAGAATTTTTTATAAAGGGTTTTTTTGCCAGACGTGGTGGTGCACACCTTTAATCCCAGCACTCAGGAGGCAGAGGTCGGAGTTTTGTCGCTGTAAATTTGAGGCAAGCCTGAGACTACATAGTGAATTTCAGGTCACCCTGGGCAAGAGTGAGACCCTACCTCAAAAAAAACAAAAAAAGAATGTAAACAGTTTGTAGATAAATAGACTCAATCTTTCATGAAATTCAATTTATTATACTAAAAGCTTTCATTTCTGAATCCCCACAGTTCCCATTCTAATTTCTTACTGTATAACATTACCACCATTTGTTGAGTTCAGTAAATGCATGGGGATTGCAGGACAATTTAGATTGGTGTCAGTTAGCCCTGATATAATATCTAGTTACAATCTGGCTATTAAAATTTTAGGCAAGAGCCACGTGTGGTGGCTCATGTCTTTAATACAAGCACTCAGAAGGTTGAGGTAGGAGGAACACTATCAGTTCAGGCCAGCCTGGGCTACAGAGTGAGTGCCAGGCCAGCCTGGTCTAGAACAAGACCCTGCCTTAAAAAGAACAAGGTAGGCAAGTATGGCAGCAATAGCTATGATTCAAAAGTTACCAGCTTACATCGTAACAATGAACAAAACCCAGTCAGTCATTGGAAGAGAGACAAATTCTAAATAGGCATAACAACGTAACACATCAGGAAATAACTAGAACAGTACAACAGCCAATAGGCGCAGGGCACAATCAATACATACTGAGAATCAGTACAAGGCTGGAGCCCACATGCAGGATTAAATACAGACATGGAAGTAAAAGCACGAAGAAAGTAATAAGAATAAAAGAGGATTTAAAAAAATTAGGCGAGGCAGTGATCATGCCTACTATCCACATTAATAGTACTTTAGACACTTGATTTGAACTCTCACAATCTGGAGCTGGGAAGATGGCTCAGCAGTTAAAGGTGCTTTTTTGCAAAGCCTGTTGACCCTGGGTTCAAATCCCAAGCACCCACATGAGTAGGAGCAAACAGTGACACAACAGCAAGAGGCCCTCGGGCATGCTCACACTCCTGTGACCTTAAAATTCTCCCAATCTTAGAATTAGTTGTTAACATATTACTTTTCACTTTCACCTTTTTTAAAAAAGCTACTTAATTTTTCTCTCTACTTTCATAAGCAAATCTAGCCTTAAAAATTCATGGTAGTAGTATTTATTAAGTAGAATAACTATACAACAAAGTGCTATGTACATGATAGGACCAGATAATGAAGTATCTGACATATATAAAAGCTCTAAACAACAGAAGAGGTGTGTGTGTGTGTGTGTGTGTGTGTGTGTGTGTGTGTGTGTGTGTGTGTGTGTTGAGAGAGAGTGACAGAGTGAGAGAGAGAGAGAGTGAGAGAGAGAGAGAAACAGAGACAAAGAGAAGACAATATGTGTGTGTTTGCTGAAGATCTAACCCAGAGCCTTGTATAAACTAGACAAATGCTCATTTTTGAAAAGTTTATCACTATGCAGTCAGTTAAGGCAGACGTGAAACTCAAGATCCTCCTGCCTCAGTCTCTCCAGGACTTGGAATTCAAGTGTACACCACCACACCTAACACAAAAGGGATATTAAGCAAGTTTATGAATTAAAATTTTTTATTAGCTCACAAGGAATTAGGTTTCATTATGGTATTCTCAAACCAACGGTGAAAGTTTTTGCTATTGTGAAGATACTCCATTTGTTTCAAAGATCAAGATTATAAATTTACAAGCAAGGCCTGTCCCAGTAGGCCTGTAATCTTAGCTTCTTTGGGAAACGAGGCAGGAGAATCTCAAGTTCATGGCTAGCATAAACAATTTAGTAAGACCCTGTCTCAAAATTTAAAAAAGAACACAAACAAGGCTTAGGATAGAACTCAGTGGCAGAGCAGCACAAATCTACCATGCACTCCATGTATCATGTACACCAAGAACCCTCACTGACACATCTACTGATGTCAAAAAGGATGCCTACCTTGTTATTTCCTGAAATTCTTTCTGTTTCATTCTCAATTTCTTGTCGAATTTCATCAAAATCTGTGTAAAGCTAAAAATTATTAAAACAAAAAGTACCATATTCAAAATAACATCAAAAGTTCTTAAATGAAGGGGTTGAAGGGTTACATTTCAAGAATATCTATGGATTTGCTACAAATAATTAGTAAACATATTTTAAAGTATTTATGGGTTGGTTTTTATTGAGATTTGTCTCAAAGTTGCCTAATCTCACATTGTTTAATAATCTTCAAATTAGAAAAAGGCCCATGTAGACTCCCATGCTTAAAACATCACAGAAACAAGGTTTACTTTAAAGAAACCATAGCTTCAAGACAACCGAACACATTACCAAAAGAAACTCCAATGTCTGCTTTTACAAAATGGTCTTTTCTAAATGTTACTTGTTCATTATGTTCTTGAGTCATTACCTTATTTTTTGTGTGAAGAAATTTACCCCATTCTTCTGCTTCTACTCCTAGAAAAAGAAAAAAATTCTTTCTTGAAAACTGGAAATTACTTATTACAGTTAGAGATTTAAAAAGGCACACAGTATAGTTTTGCCACTAACAATAAGTGTTTTAAGAGCTACCATACATTTTCACATTTTCAAAATTATACTAAGGGCTGAAAAGCTGGCTTAGTGGTTAAGGCATCTGCCTGCAAAGCAGAAGGATCCGAGTTTAATTCCCAGTACCCACATAAAGCCAGATGCACAAGGTGACACATATGTCTGGAGTGTACCCATTTTCTCTCTCTCTCTCTAACTCTCTCTCTCTCTCTCTCTCAAATAATAAAATGTTTTTTTAAATTGTATCAAAAAATTATTTAAATGTAACTCATTATGGACAATAAATTTATATTTTAAAAAAATTATTTAAAAAGCATAAGTAACTTCAAGTAGAATTGCTCATAGGTTTTCCTACCACTGAAATTAAAACGTTACAGAAAAATGTTCACTTCCTATTTTATTTGTAATTTTATTATAGCAAAAGGTAAAATTTTAAGCATCAAATTTTAATACATCAAAACAGTTTATAAACAATGGAAATACATAAGGCTAAGAAGAAAAGAATCCCACTGAGTAATGCAAAAAGCAAATGTAACTAATTTTTATTAATGAAATAACTAATCTTTCCATTTTTAAAAAAATGTGATTTCCTGTTGACCTAGAAAGTCACAATTTACTGCTCTTTCAAAAAGCTCTCTCAGTAACATGATGTTTTGTAATACACTGTAAAGATGATTCCCCCAAGATCAAATCTATATATTCTCATGGAATGTAGGAAACAAAGGAAGAAAAACAAACAAAAAGTATGGATTGTATGACTTGACAACTCTCCATTAGCTTCTAGTCCTCCTGGCATCTCAAGCATAGCTATTTTGCTTTTGCCAAATCTAGAGATGTTTAAAATATCTTAATATTTAAAGTATGTAATGCACATTTAGCCACCTGAAATCAAACTGAAAATGACTCTAAGATATTCATATAAATATCTGAGGAAAGATGGTTTCTTGGATGGAATAAAGGTAAATCAAACCGGACCCTCTTTGCAAGTATTTTTTTTAAATGCTCACCTACTTGAAGCTTAGTACTTTCTTCCAAGCCTCCTTGGAGGGACTGCAATAATCTAGGTGAACAGAACTCACCGAGGCACTTCTACATGCCAAGGGGGTACTCTGATTTTACCCAATCATAAAAAGCCTACCTCCACAAGCATAGACTTTAAAGAAAAATACAACACATCACCATCTAAAATGCCTGCATTTTGACGAATGCCAAAAAAATGACAAGCACCTCTAAAACCTGTGATCATTACAGACAGGCAAATAAAAATGGAAGGAAAAAAAGGCGCACAGCCTGTATATAAGCACACATGCAGGCATAATAGAAAAAAAAAAGGGCTAAAAACAAATGGATAAAGGAAACCTTTGGAAAGGTGTCTTGAGTTTTTCCATGTAGCAGGGTCTGTAGTTAAAGAGAAACAGCACAAAGTAAGTTTAGTGCTTATCCCTAAAACTTTAAACCTTTTATTAAAAAAACAAGCGTGCAGAAACATGATCACATTTCAAATGCACACAGCATTTAATTATTCAAAATGTACAACTAGAATTACAGGGATATATATTTTTTAAGTAATATAAGCAAAGGCATACTGTGTGCCATGCTTTAACATTTAAAAAAAAAACAAATTTTCTATTACAATTATGTCATCACTGTTTCTAATTCTAAATGTATTAAAATTAGTGCATTAATTCAAAATTTGCCTGAGATAGATAACCTGCTGTGGGAAAAGATTAAACTGTCTGATAAAAAAAGAACCTACAAAATATACTACACACATCTTTCAAAACTTTAAGAACTGGTAGATATATGCAACTGTTTACCCTACTAGTGAAGACTGACCATTCAGAGGAAATTTTTCTGAAATATTTGGAAGAACACCAAAAAATGTTAACTCTACTTTCATGAGCTCAACCCAAAACAAGTCTTTTACTTGTACCACAGCCTCTAATGCAGGTCAATCAGGCCTACTTGTTTTTATCTTCCATTCTTTGCCACTTTGCGGAAACAACTAATTGCTTTTATAAATGGGTAGCTAAGTAGGGTAAAAATTCAAATTATACCCTTATTTTTGAGCATTTACAAAGCATAAGAGTATTAAAAAAATAACCTCAAAAAAAAAATAACATCATCATTTTCCAATGACACTGTGCAGTATAATATATGGCACAATTTTGTTGTTATTAGAATTTCTTTTATATTATATGTAACTATATAAAATATATAATACTACAAAAGTTTACATATACTACATTAGAGCATTCCACTTTTGGATTTTGCCTAAAAGAAAATCTAGTACTGACTTATTTCTTTTTTTGCTGTTTTTCTTTTTATGTTTTTTCAAGGTAGGGTCTCACGCTAGCCCAGGCTGACCTGGAAGTCACTCTGCAGTCCCAGGCTGGCCTCGAACTCAGTGATCCTCCTACCTCTGCCTCCTCGGTGCTCGGATTAAAGGTGTGCACCATCATGACAGGATACTTATTTCTTATAAAAGAACCATAAATGGCTGGGAAGATGTCTTAGCAAATAAAGGCACTTGTTTGAAAGGTAACTGCTGAGTTCAAAATTCAAACTACACCACCCACCCTAACACAATTTAATTTTGTTCATTTTTTTTTTTGCATGTGTGTATTGCTCACTTGTGTGTGGAGGCCAGAGTTTGACATCAGGTGCCTTCCTCAATCATGCTCCACTTTATTTACTGAGGCGGTAGCTCTCACTTGAATCCAGGGCCTACCAATATGGTGAGTCCAGCTAGCATCTACCAGGCACTTTTGTAAGTGCTGGAGAACCAAACACCAGTCCTCACAATTGTGTAGCCACTGAGTCATCTCCCCAGTTCTTCATTTTCTTCTTAGTAAGAATTTAACAGAAGGGCTGAGAGGTTAAATGAGCTCGCTTGCAAAGCCTGCCTGCCTACCTGCCTGGATTCAATTCTCCAGCACCCACATACATGTGGATGAAAGTCACATATGCATCTGTGAACTCAACACACCTACAGCAATGGGAGGCAGAGCCAGGAGAACCCATAGCTCACAGTTATAGTGGCAGGAAACCTTGGCCTCAAAGTTGTCGTCTGACCTACACATGTGAGTCATGGCACTTACACACACATGTAAATAAATAAACAATAACTTTTAAAAAAATAATTGAACATAAATTCTATAGGACCCCCACTGGGTTGGGGACAGGGAGGAGGAAAATGGGGATACTGTTATAAGATTTGCTCATATAATGTATCTAATTACTGATAATAAAGATATCAAAAAAATCTTTCTTAGACACAAGTTAGAGGAGGGAGAAATCTGGGAATTTTTTAAATTGACATGTTACCTGTCACCTCACATAGCAAAGTGAAGACTACTATGATGCCAAGCAAAATCTCCTATAATTAAAGACATATTCCACTAAGAATCTGTGATAGAGCTAAATTTACAATTACACTTCTCCATGTCATCTTGGAAGGTACTGCTCATATTGTTGGTAACTTGGGACTTTGTTATAATAAAACCCTCATAAGCTTTATTTAAAAACACATATACAAAAAGACCTTTTAGTTTTAAATTTCTGATGGCCTTTGTCCACTCACAATGTTTTCCCATTCTCTTCTCATGGTCAAGCTGTCAGGTTGCTCACACTTTTTAAAACTCAACTATGTTAATCTCTTCAGAGTTTCTAATTTCTTCTGTGCAAGAATGATTTATGAGGAGGGCTGAAGAAGTGGCTTAGCGGTTAAGGAGCTTGCCTGCAACGCAGAAGGACCTGAGTTCGATTCCCCAGTGCCCATGTAATGCCAGATATACAAGAGGGCGCATGTGTCTGGAGTTCATTTACAGTGGCTGGAGGCCCTGGTGTGCCCATTCTCTCTGTCTCTGTCTTTCTCTCTCTCTCAAATAAATA